>CP139506.1:205461015-205640017 GCA_021014915.2 Artemisia tridentata subsp. tridentata | reverse complement strand
AAAGAATGTAAGTTCTCCCATAGAACTCATTTGAAACTTATCTTTCATAAGCTTCTCAAATTCTAAACACATTTCCTTCCTTGTAGATCCAAAGATAATGTCATCCACATACACCTGCACTAACAGAAGATCCTTCTTGTGCTGTTTGATGAAAAGTGTCTGATCAATCTTCCCTCTTTGAAATCCATTTTCTAATAAGTAGGAAGCAAGTGTTGCATACCAAGCTCTTGGTGCCTGATGAAGGCCATAGAGAGCTTTCACTACTCTGTACACTTTGTTTGGATGTAATGGATCAATGAAGCCAGGAGGTTGTGAAACATACACCTCTCTTTCAATTTCACCATATAAAAATGCGCTTTTGACATCCATTTGGTAGACTGTGAAGCCTAAAAATGAAGCATAAGCTAGAAACAGCCTAATTGCCTCAATCCTTGCTACTGGAGCATAAACTTCATCATAATCTATTCCTTCTTCTTGTGTGTACCCTTGTGCTACTAGTCTAGCCTTATTCTTGATCACAATTCCTCTGTCATCCCTTTTGTTCTTAAAAACCCATCTAGTGCCAATTAGCTTCTCACCTGTAGGTAAATCAGCTAGCACCCAAACCTTTTGAATCTTGAACTGAAGAAGCTCTTCTTGCATAGCCTCTACCCAGCTTGAATCATCTAGGGCTGTAAGAATATTCTTTGGTTCCTTTTGAGAGAGAAAACATACAAATAAACATGAGTTTGAAAGTTCATGTTGTTTTGAAGCATAAAGGGCATCAAGAATCCCTTGTTGGTCTGAAGAGACTAGTTGTCTTCTTGTCTTCACACCAGATTGTACATCTCCAATCACATTATCTAGGGAATGAACTTTGTGAATTCTTGTGTGTGGGGTAGTGGGAACATGATAAGATGGTGTAAGATTAGTCACATCCACTTCATCTTCTTGGAACTCTGCATCTTTTGAGTGTGAAGGACCAGCAGTACCTTCAACTGAACTAACAGTTCCTTCAAATGAACCACCAGTACCTTGAGAAGTACTCACAGTACCTTGCTCTGTCTCAGCAGTACTTTCAATATTCAACATATTGAGTTGTTCCTCTGTTCCAACATCTTTTCTTTGAGCCTCAACATCCTCTTTTGCTTTATCAGAAGAAGATTCATCATTGTTTGAAGCTAAATCCACACTGGTACTTGACCACAATGGCATAATGACATCAGATTGATCTTTATCTAACTCCACCTCATTTGTTGCTTGTGAACCTGAAAAATTATTAGTTTCTGCAACAACAGGTAAATAATTCATAGAGTTTGTTAGATAATCAAGATCAAATATCCATTTTGGTCCTTGACCTACTACACTGGATTTGTTTTCCTGAAACTCCACATGTAGTTCTTCTTGAACTTTCTCAGTTCTTAAGTTGTAAACTCTAAAAGCTTTGCTAACAAGAGAATATCCAACTAAGAAACCTTCATCTGCTTTACCATCAAATTTTCCTAAATGGTCTAAGGTATTGAGAATTGTCACATGACATCCAAAAGGTCTAAGAAATCCTATTGCAGGAGTTCTACCATTAAAGAGTTCATATGATGTCTTATTGTGAGGCTGCACAACTAAAACTCTATTTTGAACATAGCAAGCAGTGTTAATTGCCTCTGCCCAAAAGATTATTGGTAGCTTAGAATCAGCTAACATTGTTCTAGCAGCTTCAATTAGTATTCTATTCTTTCTTTCAACCACTCCATTCTGTTGTGGTGTTCTAGCAACACTATATTCTCTCCTAATACCTTTTTCTTTGCAGAAATCATCCATAACTCTATTTCTAAACTCTGTCCCATTATCACTCCTAATGACTTTGACTTTCTTGCTTACTTGGTTTTCTATCAGTGTAATGAATTCCTTAAGAATGCTTGATGTCTCATCCTTAGTGGCTAAAAAGAAAACCCATGTAAATCTGCTATAGTCATCAGTTATAACAAGACAATATTTTTTATGTTGTATACTCCTTACTGAAACTGGTCCAAATAAGTCCATATGCAGCATAAACAATGACTGATTGATAGAGTTAAAAATTTTGGGCTTACAAGTGGCTTTGTGTTGTTTGCCTTTTAGACAAGCAATGCATGTTTGATCATTTTCAAATCTTTTGTGAGGTAAACCTCTTACCAAACCATTCTTAACAATTTTATTTATGGTTTTGAAGTTAATATGACCAAGCCTTCTATGCCATAACATTGATTCATCCAATGTGGCCTTTGATACAAGACAAGTTAAATCCTTTTTAGGAATGATGTTCTTCATATCAACACTATACATGTTGGCCTTTCTAGGAATTCTAAGAAGTACTTGATTTTCATCAGGCATTTTAAAATCCTTAGATAGAACAAGACATTCAGTGTCAGTAAAAAGTACATTATTCTTTTTGTCACACATTTGTGAAACACTAAAAAGATTATACTTTAACTCTTGTACATAGTACACATTTTCAAAATCTAAATTTCCGGTTTTAATAGTACCTTTACCAGAAATTTTGCCACGAAAACCACCTCCAAAGGTAACATATCCTCCATTGAATTCTTGAAAATCTGAAAGATAAGACATGTTGCCTGTCATGTGATTGGAACATCCACTATCTGAGTATCCTTGATCTTGATGATCAATAGAATGTCCCTGCACACAAATAAGAAAGTTAGTTTTCTTTGGGGATCCAAGCCATTACTGACTTGAATCTGCCTCTTGCATCAATATAGTTTAATCTTTTAAGGACTGTTGATGCAACATTGGATTTTTGAATCCAACATGCTGAGGCCTTAACAGCATTTGCCCTATTACCCTTAGCAGCAGAGTGAGTAACATGTTCAGCAGAGTCTGCTAACCTTGAAGTCACACCCTTTGGTTTCCAAATTTGTTTGTGAACCACTGCTTTTGTTTGAATGGGCCTTAGAACAGTGTTAGATGCATGTTTGAAAGTTGTTTTTGCATCCTTAGCTGTTGATTTTGGGTTAACAGTCATCAAAGGTCTAACAGTACTTTTAGATTTACCAGTACTTTGAAATTTAACTGGCAGTACTTTGTTAACAGAACCTTTTTGTCTATCAGGACCTTTGAGTCCAGACTTGTTTGAGACTGTTCTGGGTTTAGATCTATGAGTATTAGAGTGAAAAAGAGTTTGAGGAGTTTGCCTTTTGTAATTCACCCTATTGTATTCATACCCAGTTACCCTTTGGTTGCAGAAAGCTGCAAGATGGTCAAAACTACCACATGTATAACAAGCTTTATTATAAAATGCAAAGTCATCACCTAATTGGTTAGACTTGAGGTTGTTCCAATTCCTTTGGTTACCTCTGGGCTTGTTTGTAGTTCTATATTGTTCACAATATCTAACTGGTTTCCTAACAGTACCTTTACCAATTGACTTAGGCCTGTTAGTGTTGTGATTGACTATCTTAGGAAGACTTGTTCCTACTTTCTTAACCAATACAGGTTTAGACATAACCTGTTCTTCTTCACTATCACTATCAGTTGTGCAATCTTCAACAACTATAGCATCTCCTTTCTTAACAAAGGACACCTTGTCCTGATAAGATAAAGTTTTATCTAAACTTTTACTTACCTTTTCTATCTTTGGAGATTTAGTGACCTTAGAACCATATTCCATGATTGGTTCTTGAAACTCAGGTAACCCTGTGTGTGCTAAATCAATACCTGGAGGTGAATGAACACCTCTGTATGGTGGGGGTACAGACTTAAATCCAACACCAGAATTGACCTTATCAATAACTTGGGCTTCCCAAAGCTTATTGAATCCTTCTGAGGAATGTGCTAAAACATCCACAGAAACCTTTACATTTTCTCTTTCATTCTTATGTTTAGCTAATGATTCATTCAACTCAACAATACACTCATCTCTGATCTTAATGTCATTTTTTAGTATATTGATGTCATCAGCAAAATGAATTTCATTATTTTTAAAATGTAAGACTTGTTTTTCTAAAACACCTAGACCTCTTTTGTGATTAGCCAAATTAAACAAAGAATCAAGCAGCTCTTGTTTATGAGCTTCAAATCTCTTATTAAGGTCTTCATAAGCTTTAAGATTAGGACATGATTCAGTACAAGATGTAATATTGTTTACCTCTGAATCAGAATGAGCCATTAGAGCAAATTCATTGGCCAAAAGAGCAGCATTAGGTGGTGCATCCTCTTCAATAGCCATAGAGCTCCAATCATAACCAATACCATCAATAGCCAACATAGCCTTTGGCTCTTCAACAGTAACTTCCTTTTTCCTATCTTGCTTATACCATGTGTTTCTATTCTCCTGCTTTCTTGGGCTTCTACACTCCTTAGCAAAGTGTCCTAACCTATGACAGTTGAAACACTCTACTTTCTTTTTATCAAACCCAGCAGTATCATTACCATTTATGGTAATCTGCTTCCCAGTTCTTTGCCAATACTTCTTAGCCCTCATGCTAAGCAAAGCAACCTGCCATTTAATATCCATAGCTTCCAAATCATCACCATCTACCTGCTCAAGGTCTTCATGGTTGAGAGGAAGCCATTAGATTGACTGGTAATAAAAGCATAGAATGTTGAATCTCCAAGACCAGCAACATCCTTGTGAGAACTTGTGGAAGGAGCACTTTCACCTTCATCTACCTCTTCATTCTTACTAATACTAGGAACTGACAAGAGTGCCACGTTTCCAGAACTAGTACCATAATGACCAGATTTCTTCAGACTTTGTTCAACAATTTTGAAGTTGTTGTACAAATCATTGAGCTTCATGGTTTCAATGTCTGGTTTGTTCATCCAGACAATAACATGAGTATGGAACTCATCAGGTAGACTTCTTAAAAACTTCATGTTGAGATCTTCCTTCTCTGTCTCAACACCCAACACAGCTAACTGACTGACAAGCTTATGTAATCTTGAGAATAGCTTATCAAGAGACTCATTACTAAAAGCAGTAAAGTTTTCAAATTGTTGCTTTAGTAATGTCTTCTGTGTCTTTTTGGTAGTTTCATTACCACCAAAATATGCACAAATCTCTTCAAAAAGAGTTTTTGCATCAAGATACTTGTTGAATGATAGCATCTGCTCACTAGGAATGGTCATAAGCAATAAATTTCTTGCTTTCTGATCATTTCTCTTCAGTATCTTCTCTTCATTTGACACTGGTCCAGTATTTCTTTTTCTACTTGTTTTACCTTCTAGGACAACCTCTGAGTAGCTTGGTGTAAAGGAATCACCATATATAATTATATCCCAAAGAGTATAATCTTGGACCATGAAATATTGCTCAATTCTCATCCTCCATAACTCAAACTCATTGGGTTTGATTATGGGCAACTTTGCAGCAACATTTGTTTGAACATCATGTGGATCCATTTCTGTTTCTTCTAATTCAAATATATCAACTCTAGCTCTGATACCAACTGTGAGGATCTATTGTATACACGGTTAAGATGGTTAAACCTTGTGTCTTTGTGTATGAGATATATTGACTTAATATGATTAAGCACGCGGAATTTACTTAACCACACTTAGAAGGTTATGTATGTTATGGAAATGGAAGAATTATGTTTGTTACTTAACAATGAACAAAGAAAGTATTTCACTAAACGATTCAATATTATTCCAAATAATACGAGTGATCTTGAGTTTTTCACTAGGGTTACAAAACCTTGAATCTTATGTTTTAGACTTGTGATATTGTTTTTGTTCTTGTTCTAACAGTTATGCATGTGCATGTGTGTTCTATTGTGTCAAGTATTTAATATCTAAGTCTAAGATCTCTTTTATAGTTGCAAGAGATCTTTACAATTTTTGCTAAAAGTCTTGACCGACTTACTTATTTAACTTATGCATATTGTGTCAGTACATAAGATACAACATGTATCTATGTATACAACTTGTTAACTAAGCACATGGAGTAAGATATTATCTACCGTATATGTTTGACCAAAATACAATAAATATCTTCTTGATCTTATCCTATGAGTCACTGATCAGCAGTACTTTGATGAAGCAGCAGTACTTTGATCATGAACTAGCAGTACCTTGATGTACTAGCAATACTTTGATGTACGAGCAGTACCTTGACTTAGAGTAATTTCTAATACTCTAATCTTCAGAATATTTAATTCCCAACACCGCTTGATTGGAAACGATTAGGTGGGTTGGAAGAATTGGTTTGTTGTGTGTTTTGGTTTTGTTTCCACCTAAGGTTCGGGTGATTTTTCCATGAGGGGTTGTATGAATCACCGTAATGGTTTGGCTCGGGTTTGAAAGTGTACCACTTGTCTCCCGCTCCGTCGGTACGCGAGGATGCGTAGTCCACAAAAGCTTGTTCGGGGAGTTCCATGCAATCACGAGTGTCGTGGGGACCACTACATAATTCACATGAAGAAGTGATTTTGTTCACTTGGCTTGAAGGTTTAGGAGCCTCGTAGGATTTCATGAGAAACTTGACTTGGTCTTCAAGTTCTATGATCCTACGGTCGGAAGTGCTTGAATTATTCGAAGGCAAAGATATTGCCTTGACCGTTTTATTCAAATCACGGGGATCACTCCAACTTTCGTTGTCATAAAGAGCAAGATCCTCTAGGAGAGCCCATGATTGTTCCGCACTTAGATCACGTAGCTTGCCACCGGCCGATTGGTCAATGGTTTGCCTCGTGGAGAGATTGATATGGTCATAGAAGATTTGGACTTGGAGCCAAAGTTCTATGCCATGGTGGGGGACTTTGTGGAGTAAGTCCTTGAATCGAGTCCATGCCTCGTAGAGAGTTTCGCCTTGACGTTGTTGGAACATCAAGATATCATTCCTTAGCTTGGTAGTTCTTCCCGGTGGGAAAAACTGAGCAAGGAAACGAGTAGTGAGATCATCCCAAGAGGTGATGGATCCTGCGGGTTGACGTTCTAGCCACTGACTAGCTTGGTCCCGCAAAGAGAATTGGAAGAGACGCAATCGGGTCGTCTCTCGAGTGGCAACATCAAGGTCTATAGAATCAACGATTTTAAGAAAGTCCTTGAGATGTTGATTAGGATCTTCAGAACGAAGTCCATGGAATGCGCATCCGCTTTGCACCAACCGGATGGTGTCGGATCGCAAGGGTGTGATATTGGCTCCTTGAGTGAGCTCAATGGTGTTTCGATAGCCATGGTGGCTAGGACGGGAATACTCTCCTAAAGTACGGGCTCTAGGAGGTGGTGGTGGTTGTTGTGGTGGTGGGTTGTGTGGGTTAAGGATATTACCATCTTCCATGATGTCGGACGGTAATGGTTACGAACAAAGACACGAAGAAAATAGATAGACTAAAGAAATCCTAGAAAAATAAAATAAAAATCTCACTAGAAAGGAATCTAGTGAGTAGACCTAATAGAAATAAAAATTCAACCTAAACAATAACTATTCCCCGGCAACGGCGCCAAAAACTTGATTGCGTGGTTTTGTAACCTTACAATAGGTTTTACCTCTCGAGGGATCTCAAGAGGCTTACAACCCCACCAAGCAGTGTACCTGACCGATGTAGTATAGTGTAGTGGTAAGTACGGGGGATTGATCGTTCTCCACAGGGAATAGTGTTCGTTAGGTGTGAAAGGCTACTCTAATTAGGTCTAAGGGTTGAGGAAGATTCTTTTTTATGTTTTTATATTTTTATGAAAGCAAGTAAAATCTCGGGTTTGAAGGAGTGGGCGGAATTAGTTGCTAGTCAACTAACCCAAATTACTACGAATGCAAATAAAATAAATAACTGAAAATAAAATGTGGTGAGAAACTTATGTGTAGAGAAATGTGTTTACTTAGATTTCCTTACTCCCTAACTATCTTTTACCGGTTAATTAGTGTGTATTAGTTGCGTGGATGACGGGTGTATTCCTTAATACCATTCGTGGGGTGGCGTACTTACTTCCCCAACTCTACAAGCTCCTACTTCACTCCTATGTCGAGCCGGCTAGGAAGCTCCTAACATGGGATCACTAGAATTCGCTTGTGCATTAAATACAACCATAAAAACCTTTAGTACGCATTTGGTTCATGTTTCTTAAGACGTTCAAGCAAGTTACCGAATAGGAAGTTAGCCAGTTTTCTTAAGCCTAACATAGATAAACAATCATCCAATACAACTAATAACACACTAACAACCAATAATCAATAGCTAGGTTTCATTAGATCTAAGCAAACACAAGATAAATTTAGCCTAACATGTTAAACAAAAGACAAGAATAAGATAGAATCAAACAACACATAGACATATTGAATGATTAATTGATAACTTATCTTTCAATGAAACATGGAAGATCTCAAGGCAAAAAGCCTTGAAAAAGAAGCTGAATTCGTCTTAGGGTTTTCTCCCAAAATTCCACACACTAAGCTCTCCCTAATGACAAAAAATTAGAAAACTATATATAGATTTTTGGATCTGACGGCGTCACCTTATGGAGTGTGACGCCGTCACCTCGCCGCTTTTAGGGTTCCCGGATGACCTTCTTGACGCCGTCCCTCTTTAGCTCTTCAAAAATCCATTCTGGCTTATCAAGGCTTGACGCCGTCTAACCATGAACGTGACGCCGTCCCCTTATGATTTAAGCCGTGACGCCCTTGATCAAGTTAAAGCGTGACGCCGTCAGAATTCACATGCTATTTTCACTGGCCCGTCATGAGTAAATTTCACGTCCAACTTTTCTTGCCAAAGCATGACGCCGTCCAGTATAAATTGTGACGCCGTCAAGAGTAACTTCTAGCCGATTTTTGAGACTTTGCCGTTTTCTTCACTTTAATGCTCCAAAAACGTCCAAAATGCCTCATTTTCTAGATTTCTCCTCAAAAGTACCTAAAATGACAAAAGGAACGATTTAGGGCGATATTTGATCAAATAAATACGATTTAGGGCTTAAATGACCCCTTAAAAGCGGTACACTTTTCGCTTCATCAAATCCATGATAACGCTCCTAAAAACATGCACAATTTGAGTGTTATCATATTCCCCCACACTTGAACTTTGCTTGCCCTCAAGCAAATCTAGAAAAAGAAAAATTGAAATTCATACCTAAATGACTAAACGAAAAGAAAATATTAAAAATTTTGAAAATTTTACCAACGCATCCATCCGATCGGTTTGCATCTCCATCCGATCGGATGGACAATTCGTTAAAACATGCTACTTTCCAACCGAATCGGATGCTCGCACATCCGATTGGTTGAACAGCTCATTAAAACCTTTTTTTTTTTTTTTTTTAAATAAAAGAGAAAATGAGCGCAAAAATAGAAAATGAGCTCAAACTCCCCCACACTTAAGGGTTTGCTTGCCCTCAAGCAAATATTAAGAAAAATAGATCCCACATCGTGCATGAACAATGATTATAAAAGTTATGATGCAAATCTACCAAGTACAAGTACAAGATACGATTCATCATTTTTAAGCGTTATGGTGAAAAACCGAGATGTATGAAGATTTTCTTGCTTGAGTAACATTTCTAAACACCTCACGAAAAAGAAACAAAGTATAATTCACTCAATCACTCATTTATTTAGGTAGTGGAGTATATATAAGAGAAATCACACTCATTGCTCAGTCATGATCCGTTTATTACCATAGGCTTGTACAAGAAACAAAACTCCACCGACGTGGTGTAAGCACAAAGTGTAAATATCTAAAGAGGTCTTTTATTCGGGTTTTAACGTTTGGCTTAAGGGTTATATCGGACTTATGTGCAACTATCTTATGCAAGACATAATATCTCGCTAGCAACGAATTCTTGCATCACCAAATAACGGATGGTCACTAGATCGTTCCTTGGTTCGCTAACAACGTTACTTGCATAACGGATGGTCACCAAAACACGCCCTAGCTCGCTAGCAACGTTACCCAACTCCTCAAGAAATCGGATGGTCACTACATGTCAATACACTTGATAATTTCACAAAGTCAAAAGGGTAAGGATAAGACATGGGATATATTTATGAAATTGGTTTTAAAAGAAAAATAAAGTCAAGTCTAAGTCCCATTGTTGCTAGTTACCGAATAAACCGCAAACCCGTAAATGATTATAGTTAACAACTTTCTCCTCTTTGAACTTTCCCATATCGATCACCAAATATATATGTATACCACGTCTTAGCACAATGGCTAATCGATATCTCAAACATACTTCCTCTTCCTTCATCTTCATAATAATATAGCACATTGACTATAATTGTCATCACATATCTCTTTTTTTTTTCGATGACTTATTCATTTTTTTTTTCACACATTTTTTTTTCTTTCATACATAACATCTCCCCCACACTTCGTATAAGCATACACCACAAAAATACAAATAAGAAGTATGCATCCTTCGTCTTTGTCGGAATGGCACACACGAATGACAAAGTGTGGCTAACTAATAATCATAAAAAACAATCCAACAACCAAGCAACTAGCAACCAACTGTTTAGACTTTGACAAGGGGTTAGGCTAAGGTTTAAAGTGTAAAATATTTTTTTGCTTTTTTAATGGATGTAACAAAGGAAAGGAATGGCTCAGAGGGTTTAACTAGGGGTATCTAGCGTTAAAGATAAACGCTAACAAATGGGTCCATATGGGTGGTTAACTAACCGATGTGGCTAGCTAATATATCATTAGATGTAAATTAAAGGCCATTTGGTTTAATCCTAACGTGCCTCTTTATCACACGAATACACTTATATCACACGAATGTGGTCTTACTGCGGTCTGGTAATGATTTACATGCACAAGTTCTAGAATAAATAAAATCACCGGCACACTCATAGCAAAAGAATCAAGCATAAAAGATATATGCTATATATGAAACAGGCTCAAATCCTCACAATTTAGTGGAAAGGCTATAATATGTGATAGAAAATGTTATCGATCCCAGAATGGATTGCAATATTAATCGGGAAACATCTCAATTTTTCAAAATTACATATTTCACCAGTGGATTGATCAAGTTATTCTAAAAGCGCGAAAACAACTAGAAGTTAAGGGAAAACAAGTTTACAAATCTTTTAAAATTAGCCCAAAAATATGAAAAATTTAAAACTATTTTCGTTTTTCACTATTTTTTTTCCCCCCCCCCCCCCCCACTTAAGTTACGCATTATACTCATTGTGAAAAATAAACTTCAAAGCATGTAAAATAGGGAAAATAAATGAGTAAATAAATGATCCAAGAGAAACGAAACTTCCCGGGCCAAGAAATCGCGATCGAACTCCATATGATAAGGTGCTAAGCAAATGCTAGCATAAGCTTGTGAGAACAATCTATTTCTGATCCAAACATCTTCCTTCATCACCTGCTGCAATTATTCAAACAAAAACAAAACAAACAAACAAACAAAATGCACAAAATAATATATTAGCATATAACACCCCCACACTTAAGATTTTCCAAGTTTTGAAAAGAAATTCTGCAAAAAGGGTGTACATGTTTATTTAAAACAAAAATAAGCAAAAAAAACAAGTAAAAGCTCGGGTTGCCTCCCGAGAAGCACTTAATTTATTACTGAGTCATTAGCTAGACTCTTCCCCGGATTAGGATTCTTTGACGATACGGTTCAAATGGGGAATTTTAGTTCTTAAACTTTGAGGGTATGGGATCTTTGGTATGTACTTCTCAAGTGACGGGGATTCTTTTGATTTGACAATGTGATAATCCCTTTAGGTTATCTTGAACGCTTGATCGATTTTATTAAAAACGAAGACACGTGGCGAATCTTTTTGATTTTTCAGAGGGTCATCAGACTTTCCACTCCTAGTGAATATGTCATTCACGTATTCAATATGAGCAGGAGGAGGTGGGTTAGTCCAACCGTTTTGTTTTGAAGAAACTGGATTTTGTGGATTAGACCACTCGACTAGCTTTCTTTCCAATTCTCCATTCCTGTTATGTATCTTTGACAATCCTTTTTCATCCTTTCTATTCTCTTTCCTTTTCAAAACTCCATTTCCAACAGCTCCAATCGCATCCAATTCCTTGTTACCAACATGAGTCGGTAATTCATCGTGTACACACATCTTCTCTTGCGCTGAACGTTCAGTGGTAGTGATATGCACGGTGCAATCCTCGTGAAAAGGTGGTTCGGTTGGTGAATTAGTCATGATTAGGTTCGGAATGGTTGGGATATGATTTTCCTTAATAAATTCAACATCACCCTTATCATGTTCATTTCAAATTGGTGGTGATTTGAATATTCCTCCGGCAATTTCGTATCTAGACTTGGTTTTTGTAGCATGAGGAAGGAATGTGGTACACTGGATTTCTTTATCCTGGACAATCGCTTGGTGGTTTCTTCTTCCCTGTTCAATTTGATGTTCCAATTCAACCACCGGATTCTTCATATCTTCATTTGCTTCCATCATGTCCTCCGGTGAGGTTTTGGAATATTGTGATGGATATGGCATTTTATCTCGGGGTCGGAAGTGAGGATGGGAACGGTTTGGGTTGTGGTTTGGATAGGAGTACGAATTTTTAGGTTTTAGGTCATGATATCCTTTGTGATATACTTGGATGTAACTGTCTTCATGAGGTTCACACATCGGCGTGTCATCCTTCATGTAGTTTTGTGAAGCGTGGTGTCCTTTGTTGTCTCTACGATCATCTCGTATCTCCTTCAGCTCTTCCCTTATGTTCTTGAATTCATCATCAATATGTTTGGAGAGAGCTTCCAATTTCTCCATCAATAAGGAATAATCGGCATTGATGTTGCTTCCATCGGCGGAAACAACGGTTTTTGGTTTGGGCACGATTAGAGAATTTTCCGAGAAATCGAGCTTGAGTTGGACCTTATCCTCGAGGAGTTTGAATGCTTCGTTGGGAGTATTGTAGAGGAAAATTCCTCCAGCGTCTAGAATTCCTTGAGTTGGATCGTCTAAACCATGATAGAATGTTTGAATTATCGCTCCTTTGATTAGACCGTGTCCATAACAAGTGCGAAGCATATTTTTCATTCGGAGCCAGGCATCAACGAGAGTTTCGTGATCGAGTTGGCGAAAGTTGTGAATTTCGTTCAGGAGACGTTTAAACTTTGCGGGAGAAAAGTATCGGTTAATAAAAGCTTTTCTCATCTCTTCCCGCGTAGTAATTGTTCCTTCATTTAATTTGTTCAAACAAATCTTGGCTTCTTCGGTTAATGAGAAAGGAAAAGTCCTCAATTTAACCGCTTCCTCTTGATTTTCACCATATTGGAATAGGTTACTAATCTCAAGAAAATCAGTGACGTGTTGGTGAGGATCGGATCGGATTCTCCCATCAAATTGATTCTCGCGAATCATTTGTATGTGGGTACCCTTGATATGGAAATTGTTGGAAAGAGGGCGTTGAATAATAGCGGAACTAGGCGTTGATGCAACGGTCCTAGTGCTTGACCACATGGGTTGGTCATCAGGATCAATGACGATTATGGTTGGGGAATCGGGTTGAGTTTCGACTTTCTCTTCGAATATGTCAATTATGACATATAATTCCTCGATGAACGGTGGTTTCGGATATAATTCGGGTGATTCGATCTCTAAGGGTAAGATTGGTGTCTTATCGGGTTTACGAGTCCTTTGTTTGATTTTACGTTTAAGCTCGTAAAGTGGACTAACAAGTTGTTTACCCCAAGAGTGTGGGTTTATCCAAAACCGGAGTGATTCACAAAGTATCTCAAAAAGCAAAAATAAAAACATAATGAAAACGAACATTAAGAAAAATCTTTTTGTATTTTTTTTAAGATGATGTAAACAAAAAAAATAAACTATCTACTTTTAGAAAAATGCGACTATTATTTATTATTACTAGTTACTACGAGAAAACTTTGAAAAAATAAACTAGTTATGACTTTTTCTTCCCAAAAATTCTCGGTAGCTCCATTGAATGCACAAAGAAGCGGAGAAGCGGGTCAGCGCGAAGCTTATTAAAAACCCGATTTCTTTAGGGAAGCAGAGCGACCCGCCTTATACCTCTCTTATAGTTTGTTCACTATGGGTGAGCCGATTTTTGTTGGAAAAAAAATAATTTATAAAATAATCTACCAAACAAACAAACAAGGCAAAAATAACAAGTAAACAAAATAAATCACTTCGAAGGGTGGGTTGGTTGGTGTTTGTTTTTGAGAAGGAGTTAATTGGTTCTTTCTTGACAAATAAGGGTTAAGTCAAGGCAAAACACAACTAGGAATGGTTTTGGGTAAGGCTCGAATTAAGGTAAAAAGGTAAAACGGTTAAAAAAATTGTTGGTTTCTGATCAGAACGGTTCAACCGATCGGCTTAGGATTCCAGCCGATCGGTTGGAGGATTTTGTTGGGCGAAAACTGTCTAGCCGAATCGGATACTGGCTCGTACCAATCGGTTAGATCGATTTGATTTGGGAAGTGAGTCTGGCCGATCGGTTGGGTGTTCCAGCCGATCGGTTGGTTGGCTCGGTAAAATTTGGATTTGAACAACCGATCGGATAGATGGAGTACCGATCGGATAGACAGCTCGGTAAAAATGATTTCGGGACAACCGATCGGTTAGATGAGAAACCGATCGGATAGAAGGCTCGGATTTTTTTTTTTTGCAAGCAAAGGCGGCACAACTAGGGAATGATTAAAACACAGATTCAAAGCACACAAAAACACAAACAAATCCTCGGCAACGGCGCCAAAAACTTGATGTGTCTCGCGACTACTAGTTTTAAATTTATAACACGAATTACCGGATAAAGCTAAGAACACACGGGCAAGTATGACCCTTTCGTATGTAGTTAGTTTTGATTGGTAAGCCGGGGTCGTTCACTAGGATTTGGGTGTTTTCAATTGTGAAGAATCTATGTAACAATAAGCAATAAAAAGGTGGTAATTGGTTGTCACGTCCCAAAATACCATATAAGCAACAAGTAACACTAAAAATGATGATTATGTGAATTCAATAAGATTAAAAACAATACTTGTTTGGAACTAGTATCTATTTCAATGGAGTGTATGGAGTATCGGGTAGATATCAAGCAATAGCAAACAAAATCAAAAGGCATACAATTCCAATTCAATGGGTGATATCATGAAATTGCATACACCATGGTTTAGACTAACACTTCCTTTCGGCCTTTTTAATGTTATTATAAACCAATTCATTAAAAACCATTTGTTAGAAATATTAGTTTTACCAATTTGTTCATAAGAACCCTTTCGATCTAAACAAGTCCATTTAACATGTTTATTCATAGTTGTCAATTATGAAAAACCAAACATATATGCGCATTAACATTTGGAACAAATCATAACAAGAAGCTCTTTCGACCCTTAAATCCGGTTATGATTCATCAACAAGTTATTTAGACATGTTACTATTCAAACAAACTTATAAGCAAAACCATATATCTATATTGCAAAATTCCAAACACTCCATATCAATATTTACATTATTCCAAACAAGTATAAATAAAACTAACCACTCATGTCAATCAAAGACATAAACTCATAAACTTTAGCATTAGAAAACATAATTAAAAGGTCTTACAATGATGTAAATAAGATTACAAATGATGAAGTATTGATGCCTCAAAGTTTGGTGATGATTTCTTGATGTTTTGACCTCCAATTGATGATTTCTTGAACTTCCAAAATTTTCAAGGACTCTATGGACGAATTTTGGCTATTGAGAGAGAGTAGTGGTGATAGGAGGGGTTTTCTCCCAAGTTGGGATTAAGTTGTGTGTGAAAACTCTAGCCAAATGGTTCTATTATACTACCCTCAAAGCCATGGGGTAATAAATTCTCAACTTGGTGACCAAGGGTCATAAAGATCCAGGGAAATGAGTAAATGGAGGCACATGATCGAACATGGAACTTGATGGCACTTAATTACACATTAAAAATAACTTGGAGAAGTCAAGTTGGCTCCATCCGAATCGGATGCGGGCTCCATCCGATCGGATGGATGCCTTCTGATCAGATATGATAAGCCAAAGTTGTAGATCTTTCTCTTAGCTTTCCGTGGCCACTTGAATCAACTAAATCCGAGTTCGTATGCTCAAGTTATGGCCGAAATGGTGAAGGTGTGTCGGGAACAACGAGTCTTCCATTATTTCTTCGTTTGAGCTTATTTTCTTCATTTTTTTTTTTCTCGTTTTCCCTCTTGTGCTTTATTCTTGAGTCTTCGGAGTGACAACTTCATGACTTTATCTTCTCGAATATATTCCACGAGACTCGCTTTTGTCGGAAATTCTTTGTATATGCATAAATCTTCGTTTATTGATCATTTCTTCGTCTTTTTCTTCGTTTTCCTGTACTTGAGCTTCCATGAACTTAAAATAGAAATTATACTTCATTAAGTACCAAAATCTCATAAAAGTAACCAAAATATATGCATAAAATCCACGATAACGCTCCTAAAAACATGCACAATTTGAGTGTTATCAACGGTTCAACATTCAAAATCGAAGCATATTGCTCTCCGGTATCACTTTATCAAAGAGCACGTGGAAATGGGTACTGTTGAATTATACTTCGTGGGTACTGAAAGCCAATTGGCGGATCTGTTCACCAAAGCCTTGCCTCATGCAAGATTTGTGAAACCGGTTCACCAGATTGGTATGAGATGTTTGACTCCAGATGACTTGAACAATTTTCTTACACAAAATTAAAAGAGTCAAACATCTAACTATCTTTGTAAATTGATGCGTGCGATGTGTCGTTGCGGTTTAGCAGTATTAATGCCTACTCAAGTTTTAAATTTATATTTAGCCGACTTATCAATAACACACACACTTAACGAGCAGTGTACCCGGTCAGTATGAATATAATGGTAAGTAGAGTGTCGATCACTAAGAGTGGAACGTATTATCTAGTTATTCTAATCAGTATTTTAATAAATTAAGTTAGCTATACAATCTAATCTAACGCAAGGGGGTTCAGCCTGAGAGACTGGCACGATTTGGTTGCAATTAAATAATAAACTAAACCAATAGGCACGAATCAGCGAATAGCACACACGTACACAGATAAATACTCGAGACAATAAGAGGGCTGTCCTTATGATAAGTAGTTTGTCACTTGTTTTATTGCTAGTGTTATATGAAGTGTATAGTTCGATGCAACGCACCGAGATTAAGTCCTTTCTCGTTGGTTCTAATCTTATCGGCGAGTAAACCCTTAATGATTACTTATGACTATCCTATTTATCTTTCTCCTACTTTTCTACAGACCATAGAATGCATAGGCGATCTAATAAATAGGCGAGGGCATAGGCATGGCGACCCGATCAACGCTCAGCTAGACACAGAGGTTATCAATGCACTAATAAAAGTCACCAATGACATCAACATATAAACTTTAATTAATGAGAAAGCAGTTTTAAGGGAGTGCAATCTTTCCGTTGTCACATTACACAAGCCACCAATCTTGATGAATTAAAGTTTACTAACACAATAAAACAAAACTACTTAATGAATTAAACACATGCAACACCTTCTTACAGCTCTTGTATCTTTGATTTGAGTGTGTCTTGTGCTCGCTATTCGACTGAATTCGTCCTTGGTTTCTGTACTTCGGTCTTCGTATATAATATATGCCCCCCGAAATTCGTCTGGTCTTGGGGTATTTATAGTTTCTGTCTGAGGGTAAGATGCGGCGCATCTAGTAAGTAGATGCGGCGCATTTACTTAACTTCGCGTGGGGTCCAAGATTATAATATTCAGGAATATTCGTACACCGCCAGAAGATGCGGCGTATCTTTATCTTTGGATGCGGCGCATGTCCTCTTGTATCTTGGATCGTATCTGGTGAAATATTGATAGTGATGCGCCGTATGTGATAAGCAAGATGCGGCGCATATGGAGCAGATTAGTCTTGATCTTGTACATTTCAGTAGACTCTTAACTTCTTGCATGTTTTGCTCCATAATTAGTCCAAAATCGCCAAGTTTCACCAAATGCTTGTTTTCAACTGAGAATTACAAAAGTAAACGATTAAGTATCAATCCTCATACATAATATAATAAAACAAGTCAAATTAATAGGATAAATGATAGTAATAAAATGTACTTATTTGAGTTCATCAAATATCCCCCCACTTGAGCTTTACTTGTCCCCAAGTAAACCTTAGAATTAATCTTATGAAAATGTATCCTAAAAGATATTAGGATTTATTTTTATATTTAAGCATGTATTCATTTTTGTCATAATCACACAACTAAACACTTAACGAATTAGAAGTAAAATAAAATATTTTGATAAAAGCAAATCTAATCGTTTAACTGTCCAGTCGTGACGAATATTCTATCATAAGCTTGGCAAGTATACACATCTCCTCCACTAAAGCCAAGGAATAACAAGTCTAAAGCGGTAAAAAGGGTTTTTAGGCTTAAGGGTTAATTATTCTTAATCTCTATCGATCTCAAATTCCAGAAAAGGCGACAAAATCACAAATACATGATCGAATCCACGAACACGATACTTGCAATTGCTCAAATCCTTAACTCGAATAGGCTAAAGATAGGTCCAAACTTCACCAATAATAATATATCAAAAAGGGTGACAAAATCATAAATACATAGCCGAATCCACGACTACGATACTTAAGATTGCTCAAATCCCTAATCTCAATAAATCAAAGGTTTGGTTGGATAAAGAATAATACAGGGTATGGATAATATTTGGGATATAAATTGGTGTAAAAATAAAAAATAAACAAAACAAATAAATTAAAATCCTAAGTGTGGTTAATCACTATCCCAACCATCCCATGAATAAGACTCATATCATTGAATAACTCACGCTTTAACACTTGAAACACACGCTTTAGGTAGACACGAATTATACTCAACAAGATCTTAATCAAAGAATAAACCTTAGTTGACGTTCCCATAACTGCCAACTCCCATTCAATCCATAAATATATAACAACAATTAGTGGTGATATCGACCACTTAATACAAAACTTTACATCGTTGGTTTAATCAAACATCCAACTCTTCCTTTTTCTTTTTCTTTTCTATTTTTTCGAATTTTTTTTTTTTTTTTTTTTTTTTTTTTTTATATATATAAACTTCAACAAAGATG
Organism: Artemisia tridentata subsp. tridentata; assembly: GCA_021014915.2. NCBI lineage: Eukaryota > Viridiplantae > Streptophyta > Magnoliopsida > Asterales > Asteraceae > Artemisia > Artemisia tridentata. The sequence goes on along the minus strand of CP139506.1, from coordinate 205,621,005 downwards.
TGTAAAATTTCACTACATCACTATAATGATAATTCTGGATAATTTTTCCATACTTTTCATGACTTCAGAAATAACGGTAATAGTGAAAGTAGTAAACACACGAAAAATAAACTCAAAGATATACAATATTTACTTTCACTCCAATTGCATTGTGCAATTTCCCGACCTAACCAAAGATAATGAATTACGCACGCGAACACAGGTAATGTAAGGAAACACACTTTGCCTATAGCAATTAACCAACCACGGATTCTAATCTACAGGGTAGGCTAAGGTGTAAGGGTGTAACGAAACATTTTAACAAAGGTGTAAAAAAACGAAAGGAATGGCTCTGAGTGTTTTTCTAGGGGTATCTTACTCTAAAAATGAGAGTAACAAAAGGGTTTATACGGGGTTAACTAACCAGTGTAGTTAGCTAATATCACATAACATATAAGGCTATTTGGGTGTAATCCTAGAAATTTACCAATTTAGACAAGTCATTCCAATTATATAAATAATACTTATTATGGTGGTCTCGAATAGCATACAAGCCAAGTTCTAAAGTTTACAAGTCACCGGCACACTCATAGATTTGTGAATTTTGAAAAATCACAATTTTTGAAAATAACGTCATGTGTGCAGCTATGCAACTTAGACTTTAAACAAAAACATGCTAAAAATTTTAAATTTCGATATATTAAGCACATTTTAAGCATATTTTGAAAAGTTTAGGACAAGTAAATGTTAAGTGTTCTAATTCTCCAATCCCCTCACTTAAGTTAAACAACGTCCTCGTTGTTTGTATTAAAGGTTAGAAACTGAAAAATAAAAGAATTAGAACAGAAAAACTCCCCTGAGATTTGCTCGGTATGATCCTCCATTAGTATTAGAGCAAAAATCATCTTTCTTGTGGATTAGAACGTTTAAGCTTCATATTCGATGTATCCACAGGAAATGCAGGAATCTATAATACCACCAAGGCTTCAAAACACACCTAAAATAAGAAAGGTTCAAACTTGCATAACACATTAGTAGTTAGGTAAAAATAAAACTAAAAAATTAAAAATGAAAATCATCAGGTCAGTCGATGCGCCGTATCTTATGGAAGAAGATACGCCGTATCGAGCCTGGAATAAATACGGATCAGAATAAAAGATGCGCCGCATCCTTAACCAGGGATGCGCCGCATTAAAATAAACTGATAAAAAGTTTTAAATTCGGGAATAAAAGTATGCGGAAAAATAAAATAAAGTAAGATATGACCATTGCAGGAGATGCGTCGCATCTCAGGATTGAGATGCGCCGTATCCTCTGCGGCCTGACTGACTCGGCACAAAAACAGAATAATAAAAAGATAAATCCGGGTTGTCTCCCGGTAAGCACTTGTCTTTATTCCAGAGTCTTCAAGTTAGACTCACGTTCAGCTCATCATTTAGTTCTTGTCACTGTCCATCCTTCTTCCTTCATCCGAAAGATGTTCCCGTATAGCTCTGCGACGTTTTCCTCCGTTCGACTTAATCTAGTATAACTCTTGGTCGTCGTCGCAACATACTCTTCATCAGGTCCCAAAGAATATTTGATGATTTTAAATTTTTCGGAAACAATCATAGGTGGCTCATTATAAGGAATCCCAAGTAGTTGACACTTTCTTTTGGTGAACTCTTCCTCGTCTTTATCAACAAACTTAAAATAAGGATCCTTAATCAAATAATCATCTAGTTCTTCAATTAATGACTTATTGTCTTGAATCGCCTCCCACTCTCTTTCCAAATCCCATTGTAACCGTCGACTAAGCTTCGTGAAATCATCAAATTGTTCATGCACCCATTCCCAGAAAGTAGTATCTGATGTTCCCTTAAGTCCTTTTAAGCGTTCAATTCTACCCTTTTCTTGCAAAGCCTCCGCTTTTTGTGGGCAGTCTTCAACATTATCGTACCACTCATAATCTTCAAAGGTTACATTGTTTCCAACCCGTTTCATCCCAATTATACTTCCCCCATTACAGGTTCCGTCACTTTTATAATCACAGGTCGGCCAAACACTACTCCCGTCCTTGAAAACGAAGGGTGTACAGGTGTGATTAATGTGCTCAAATTCCCATGGTTTATCCCAAACCCATGGTACTTGGTCATTCCATTCGTAGTACCAGGTGTTTTTAAAATCATCATAAGTCTTAAATCCTGGTAGGTCTCCAGTTAGCACATCATCGTCGACTCGAAGAAGGTAATTAAATTCCTTGAATTGCTTGCATAAGGGTGTCTCATAATCGAACACGTCAATATCTATTCTGAATAATTCTTCAATGCCCTCATTGACTGTAGAATCATGAAGTGATGACCCATAGTCGCTTTCTACTTCTTCGTCTTCTCCTCCCATCTAATATACCCATAATGCATCCTTAGTAGCTCGATCCATGCTCTTATGGTTATTAAACTTACTAGCCAACCACTCTGAAAAATTAACATCGTTAGGATCGTGGTTAACGTCAAAGCAAGCTTTTCCAATCATATTCCTTCTTATCTCCATGTACTCGTTAAATTGCTCCCTAAAGCTCCGTGTCAACCATGAAGTCATAATCTGCTTGACTTCATTTGCAGTGGCAAATTTCGGACTACCATATTTAAGTTCAAGCCAATCATTGAGGGAGAGGTCCATCAATCTCACCAACCTGCCATGAAATAGTAACTCCGCCACAGCATAAATTCTGTCATCATCTAGATAGTTCTCATTTAATCCCCAGTACTGTTCGGAATAAGACATGTAAGAGATTTGGGTATTGCCTCCACCACAGCTGTTGTTGCTTGAGTCCATGTATGCAAGGTAGAATTTCCCATCATCTTCTTCGATAGTAGTCCAGTTCAATCCTTTGGATTCAATGATAGGCCATAAGAGCGACAATTCATCTCTAGTGTACCTCACAAATACATCATAAGAGAATACCCCTTTGTCAATGTTGCATAAACGCATAAATTCCTTAAAAGCAGCTTCAAGAGGGGTCTCCCAAGAGAATAAATCTGCATCGATCATGAGCACATTGAATGAATCCGAAAGCAAGAATTCCTTAGCAAGATATCCGTTAACCGACATGTCTTCCATAGCAAAATCTGTCATCAAAGGTAAAATCATCAGTAGGATTTGTTCGCTAGAAGAGAAATTAATGAATATAGAAACGGATATAAGAATACAAAATAGCTGATATCTGCAGAAGATGCGCCGTATCCAAAAAGTTGGATACGCCGTATCTTATAATCGTTAAAATTAAATCAGACTTTATTCAGAAAATAGATACGCCGCTTAGAAATTAGAATGCGCCGTATCAATTTTAATTATCAAAAATCGATATTTATTTAAAATTAAATGCATCTTATTAACAAAAGTTAATGCGCCGTATCTTCGTTGCGTTTCAAAATATAAGATTTTTGATTCAGAAGATGCGCCGTATCGATAAAAATCGATACGCCGTATCTGTTTAATAATTCGAAAACTGTTTTTAATTAAAATAATAGATACGCCGTATCTGCTGAAGCAGATGCGTCGTATGGCGTTAACGTTTAGAAATTTTTTTTTATCAAAATCAGATACGCCGTATCTTGGGGAAAAGATGCGTCGTATTACTTTATTGCTTAGAAAAAAAAATTTTGTTAAAAACAGATACGCCGTATCTTGGGGAAAAGATGCGTCGTATCGAATTTAATTAAACGCGTTGTATTTTATAAAAATTAAACGCAATACGCCGTATCTGAGAAATCAGATGCGCCGTATCGTTTGATTTAGCTCAGTACAACGATAGCAGAACACAAAAAAAAATACGAAAATTAAAACAAATAAAAACACACGAAAATAAACACAAACAAAAGCAAACAAATAACACACAAAAACAGAAAATATGCAAAATAGTACAATGAATGCAAATTAATCTAATACACAACAGAATTAGCGGTTAGATAAAAAAAATTAAAATCTAATTAAAATACTAATCAAATTAACAGATAATAACAATTCACTCCTCGGCAACGGCGCCAAAAACTTGATGCGTGCGATGTGTCGTTGCGGTTTAGCAGTATTAATGCCTACTCAAGTTTTAAATTTATATTTAGCCGACTTATCAATAACACACACACTTAACGAGCAGTGTACCCGGTCAGTATGAATATAATGGTAAGTAGAGTGTCGATCACTAAGAGTGGAACGTATTATCTAGTTATTCTAATTAGTATTTTAATAAATTAAGTTAGCTATACAATCTAAACTAACGCAAGGGGGTTCAGCCTGAGAGACTGGCACGATTTGGTTGCAATTAAATAATAAACTAAACCAATAGGCACGAATCAGCGAATAGCACACACGTACACAGATAAATACTCGAGACAATAAGAGGGCTGTCCTTATGATAAGTAGTTTGTCACTTGTTTTATTGCTAGTGTTATATGAAGTGTATAGTTCGATGCAACGCACCGAGATTAAGTCCTTTCTCGTTGGTTCTAATCTTATCGGCGAGTAAACCCTTAATGATTACTTATGACTATCCTATTTATCTTTCTCCTACTTTTCTACAGACCATAGAATGCATAGGCGATCTAATAAATAGGCGAGGGCATAGGCATGGCGACCCGATCAACGCTCAGCTAGACACAGAGGTTATCAATGCACTAATAAAAGTCACCAATGACATCAACATATAAACTTTAATTAATGAGAAAGCGGTTTTAAGGGAGTGCAATCTTTCCGTTGTCACATTACACAAGCCACCAATCTTGATGAATTAAAGTTTACTAACACAATAAAACAAAACTACTTAATGAATTAAACACATGCAGCACCTTCTTACAGCTCTTGTATCTTTGATTTGAGTGTGTCTTGTGCTCGCTATTCGACTGAATTCGTCCTTGGTTTCTGTACTTCGGTCTTCGTATATAATATATGCCCCCCGAAATTCGTCTGGTCTTGGGGTATTTATAGTTTCTGTCTGAGGGTAAGATGCGGCGCATCTAGTAAGTAGATGCGGCGCATTTACTTAACTTCGCGTGGGGTCCAAGATTATAATATTCAGGAATATTCGTACACCGCCAGAAGATGCGGCGTATCTTTATCTTTGGATGCGGCGCATGTCCTCTTGTATCTTGGATCGTATCTGGTGAAATATTGATAGTGATGCGCCGTATGTGATAAGCAAGATGCGGCGCATATGGAGCAGATTAGTCTTGATCTTGTACATTTCAGTAGACTCTTAACTTCTTGCATGTTTTGCTCCATAATTAGTCCAAAATCGCCAAGTTTCACCAAATGCTTGTTTTCAACTGAGAATTACAAAAGTAAACGATTAAGTATCAATCCTCATACATAATATAATAAAACAAGTCAAATTAATAGGATAAATGATAGTAATAAAATGTACTTATTTGAGTTCATCAAATATCCCCCCACTTGAGCTTTACTTGTCCCCAAGTAAACCTTAGAATTAATCTTATGAAAATGTATCCTAAAAGATATTAGGATTTATTTTTATATTTAAGCATGTATTCATTTTTGTCATAATCACACAACTAAACACTTAACGAATTAGAAGTAAAATAAAATATTTTGATAAAAGCAAATCTAATCGTTTAACTGTCCAGTCGTGACGAATATTCTATCATAAGCTTGGCAAGTATACACATCTCCTCCACTAAAGCCAAGGAATAACAAGTCTAAAGCGGTAAAAAGGGTTTTTAGGCTTAAGGGTTAATTATTCTTAATCTCTATCGATCTCAAATTCCAGAAAAGGCGACAAAATCACAAATACATGATCGAATCCACGAACACGATACTTGCAATTGCTCAAATCCTTAACTCGAATAGGCTAAAGATAGGTCCAAACTTCACCAATAATAATATATCAAAAAGGGTGACAAAATCATAAATACATAGCCGAATCCACGACTACGATACTTAAGATTGCTCAAATCCCTAATCTCAATAAATCAAAGGTTTGGTTGGATAAAGAATAATACAGGGTATGGATAATATTTGGGATATAAATTGGTGTAAAAATAAAAAATAAACAAAACAAATAAATTAAAATCCTAAGTGTGGTTAATCACTATCCCAACCATCCCATGAATAAGACTCATATCATTGAATAACTCACGCTTTAACACTTGAAACACACGCTTTAGGTAGACACGAATTATACTCAACAAGATCTTAATCAAAGAATAAACCTTAGTTGACGTTCCCATAACTGCCAACTCCCATTCAATCCATAAATATATAACAACAATTAGTGGTGATATCGACCACTTAATACAAAACTTTACATCGTTGGTTTAATCAAACATCCAACTCTTCCTTTTTCTTTTTCTTTTCAATTTTTTCGAATTTTTTTTTTTTTTTTTTTTTTTTTTTTTTTATATATATATAAACTTCAACAAAGATGTGTAAAATTTCACCACATCACTATAATGATAATTCTGGATAATTTTTCCATACTTTTCATGACTTCAGAAATAACGGTAATAGTGAAAGTAGTAAACACACGAAAAATAAACTCAAAGATATACAATATTTACTTTCACTCCAATTGCATTGTGCAATTTCCCGACCTAACCAAAGATAATGAATTACGCACGCGAACACAGGTAATGTAAGGAAACACACTTTGCCTATAGCAATTAACCAACCACGGATTCTAATCTACAGGGTAGGCTAAGGTGTAAGGGTGTAACGAAACATTTTAACAAAGGTGTAAAAAAAACGAAAGGAATGGCTCTGAGTGTTTTTCTAGGGGTATCTTACTCTAAAAATGAGAGTAACAAAAGGGTTTATACGGGGGTTAACTAACCAGTGTAGTTAGCTAATATCACATAACATATAAGGCTATTTGGGTGTAATCCTAGAAATTTACCAATTTAGACAAGTCATTCCAATTATATAAATAATACTTATTATGGTGGTCTCGAATAGTATACAAGCCAAGTTCTAAAGTTTACAAGTCACCGGCACACTCATAGATTTGTGAATTTTGAAAAATCACAATTTTTGAAAATAACGTCATGTGTGCAGCTATGCAACTTAGACTTTAAACAAAAACATGCTAAAAATTTTAAATTTCGATATATTAAGCACATTTTAAGCATATTTTGAAAAGTTTAGGACAAGTAAATGTTAAGTGTTCTAATTCTCCAATCCCCCCACTTAAGTTAAACAACGTCCTCGTTGTTTGTATTAAAGGTTAGAAACTGGAAAATAAAAGAATTAGAACAGAAAAACTCCCCTGAGATTTGCTCGGTATGATCCTCCATTAGTATTAGAGCAAAAATCATCTTTCTTGTGGATTAGAACGTTTAAGCTTCATATTCGATGTATCCACAGGAAATGCAGGAATCTATAATACCACCAAGGCTTCAAAACACACCTAAAATAAGAAAGGTTCAAACTTGCATAACACATTAGTAGTTAGGTAAAAATAAAACTAAAAAATTAAAAATGAAAATCATCAGGTCAGTCGATGCGCCGTATCTTATGGAAGAAGATACGCCGTATCGAGCCTGGAATAAATACGGATCAGAATAAAAGATGCGCCGCATCCTTAACCAGGGATGCGCCGCATTAAAATAAACTGATAAAAAGTTTTAAATTCGGGAATAAAAGTATGCGGAAAAATAAAATAAAGTAAGATATGACCATTGCAGGAGATGCGTCGCATCTCAGGATTGAGATGCGCCGTATCCTCTGCGGCCTGACTGACTCGGCACAAAAACAGAATAATAAAAAGATAAATCCGGGTTGTCTCCCGGTAAGCACTTGTCTTTATTCCAGAGTCTTCAAGTTAGACTCACGTTCAGCTCATCATTTAGTTCTTGTCACTGTCCATCCTTCTTCCTTCATCCGAAAGATGTTCCCGTATAGCTCTGCGACATTTTCCTCCGTTCGACTTAATCTAGTATAACTCTTGGTCGTCGTCGCAACATACTCTTCATCAAGTCCCAAAGAATATTTGATGATTTTAAATTTTTCGGAAACAATCATGGGTGGCTCATTATAAGGAATCCCAAGTAGTTGACACTTTCTTTTGGTGAACTCTTCCTCGTCTTTATCAACAAACTTAAAATAAGGATCCTTAATCAAATAATCATCTAGTTCTTCAATTAATGACTTATTGTCTTGAATCGCCTCCCACTCTCTTTCCAAATCCCATTGTAACCGTCGACTAAGCTTCGTGAAATCATCAAATTGTTCATGCACCCATTCCCAGAAAGTAGTATCTGATGTTCCCTTAAGTCCTTTTAAGCGTTCAATTCTACCCTTTTCTTGCAAAGCCTCCGCTTTTTGTGGGCAGTCTTCAACATTATCGTACCACTAATAATCTTCAAAGGTTACATTGTTTCCAACCCGTTTCATCCCAATTATACTTCCCCCATTACAGGTTCCGTCACTTTTATAATCACAGGTCGGCCAAACACTACTCCCGTCCTTGAAAACGAAGGGTGTACAGGTGTGATTAATGTGCTCAAATTCCCATGGTTTATCCCAAACCCATGGTACTTGGTCATTCCATTCGTAGTACCAGGTGTTTTTAAAATCATCATAAGTCTTAAATCCTGGTAGGTCTCCAGTTAGCACATCATCGTCGACTCGAAGAAGGTAATTAAATTCCTTGAATTGCTTGCATAAGGGTGTCTCATAATCGAACACGTCAATATCTATTCTGAATAATTCTTCAATGCCCTCATTGACTGTTGAATCATGAAGTGACGACCCATAGTCGCTTTCTACTTCTTCGTCTTCTCCTCTCATCCAATATACCCATAATGCATCCTTAGTAGCTCGATCCATGCTCTTATGGTTATTAAACTTACTAGCCAACCACTCTGAAAAATTAACATCGTTAGGATCGTGGTTAACGTCAAAGCAAGCTTTTCCAATCATATTCCTTCTTATCTCCATGTACTCGTTAAATTGCTCCCTAAAGCTCCGTGTCAACCATGAAGTCATAATCTGCTTGACTTCATTTGCAGTGGCAAATTTCGGACTACCATATTTAAGTTCAAGCCAATCATTGAGGGAGAGGTCCATCAATCTCACCAACCTGCCATGAAATAGTAACTCCGCCACAGCATAAATTCTGTCATCATCCAGATAGTTCTCATTTAATCCCTAGTACTGTTCGGAATAAGGCATGTAAGAGATTTGGGTATTGCCTCCACCACAGCTGTTGTTGCTTGAGTCCATGTATGCAAGGTAGAATTTCCCATCATCTTCTTCGATAGTAGTCCAGTTCAATCCTTTGGATTCAATGATAGGCCATAAGAGCGACAATTCATCTCTAGTGTACCTCACAAATACATCATAAGAGAATACCCCTTTGTCAATGTTGCATAAACGCATGAATTCCTTAAAAGCAGCTTCAAGAGGGGTCTCCCAAGAGAATAAATCTGCATCGATCATGAGCACATTGAATGAATCCGAAAGCAAGAATTCCTTAGCAAGATATCCGTTAACCGACATGTCTTCCATAGCAAAATCTGTCATCAAAGGTAAAATCATCAGTAGGATTTGTTCGCTAGAAGAGAAATTAATGAATATAGAAACGGATATAAGAATACAAAATAGCTGATATCTGCAGACGATGCGCCGTATCCAAAAAGTTGGATACGCCGTATCTTATAATCGTTAAAATTAAATCAGACTTTATTCGGAAAATAGATACGCCGCTTAGAAATTAGAATGCGCCGTATCAATTTTAATTATCAAAAATCGATATTTATTTAAAATTAAATGCGTCGTATTAACAAAAGTTAATGCGCCGTATCTTCGTTGCGTTTCAAAATATAAGATTTTTGATTCAGAAGATGCGCCGTATCGATAAAAATCGATACGCCGTATCTGTTTAATAATTCGAAAACTGTTTTTAATTAAAATAATAGATATGCCGTATCTGCTGAAGCAGATGCGTCGTATGGCGTTAACGTTTAGAAAATTTTTTTTATCAAAAACAGATACGCCGTATCTTGGGGAAAAGATGCGTCGTATTACTTTATTGCTTAGAAAAAAAAATTTGTTAAAAACAGATACGCCGTATCTTGGGGAAAAGATGCGTCGTATCGAATTTAATTAAATGCGTTGTATTTTATAAAAATTAAACGCAATACGCCGTATCTGAGAAATCAGATGCGCCGTATCGTTTGATTTAGCTCAGTACAACGATAGCAGAACACAAAAAAAAAATACGAAAATTAAAACAAATAAAAACACACGAAAATAAACACAAACAAAAGCAAACAAATAACACACAAAAACAGAAAATATGCAAAATAGTACAATGAATGCAAATTAATCTAATACACAACAGAATTAGCGGTTAGATAAAAAAAATTAAAATCTAATTAAAATACTAATCAAATTAACAGATAATAACAATTCACTCCCCGGCAACGGCGCCAAAAACTTGATGCGTGCGATGTGTCGTTGCGGTTTAGCAGTATTAATGCCTACTCAAGTTTTAAATTTATATTTAGCCGACTTATCAATAACACACACACTTAACGAGCAGTGTACCCGGTCAGTATGAATATAATGGTAAGTAGAGTGTCGATCACTAAGAGTGGAACGTATTATCTAGTTATTCTAATCAGTATTTTAATAAATTAAGTTAGCTATACAATCTAATCTAACGCAAGGGGGTTCAGCCTGAGAGACTGGCACGATTTGGTTGCAATTAAATAATAAACTAAACCAATAGGCACGAATCAGCGAATAGCACACACGTACACAGATAAATACTCGAGACAATAAGAGGGCTGTCCTTATGATAAGTAGTTTGTCACTTGTTTTATTGCTAGTGTTATATGAAGTGTATAGTTCGATGCAACGCACCGAGATTAAGTCCTTTCTCGTTGGTTCTAATCTTATCGGCGAGTAAACCCTTAATGATTACTTATGACTATCCTATTTATCTTTCTCCTACTTTTCTACAGACCATAGAATGCATAGGCAATCTAATAAATAGGCGAGGGCAGAGGCATGGCGACCCGATCAACGCTCAGCTAGACACAGAGGTTATCAATGCACTAATAAAAGTCACCAATGACATCAACATATAAACTTTAATTAATGAGAAAGCAGTTTTAAGGGAGTGCAATCTTTCCGTTGTCACATTACACAAGCCACCAATCTTGATGAATTAAAGTTTACTAACACAATAAAACAAAACTACTTAATGAATTAAACACATGCAGCACCTTCTTACAGCTCTTGTATCTTTGATTTGAGTGTGTCTTGTGCTCGCTATTCGACTGAATTCGTCCTTGGTTTCTGTACTTCGGTCTTCGTATATAATATATGCCCCCCGAAATTTGTCTGGTCTTGGGGTATTTATAGTTTCTGTCTGAGGGTAAGATGCGGCGCATCTAGTAAGTAGATGCGGCGCATTTACTTAACTTCGCGTGGGGTCCAAGATTATAATATTCAGGAATATTCGTACACCGCCAGAAGATGCGGCGTATCTTTATCTTTGGATGCGGCGCATGTCCTCTTGTATCTTGGATCGTATCTGGTGAAATATTGATAGTGATGCGCCGTATGTGATAAGCAAGATGCGGCGCATCTGGAGCAGATTAGTCTTGATCTTGTACATTTCAGTAGACTCTTAACTTCTTGCATGTTTTACTCCATAATTAGTCCAAAATCGCCAAGTTTCACCAAATGCTTGTTTTCAACTGAGAATTACAAAAGTAAACGATTAAGTATCAATCCTCATACATAATATAATAAAACAAGTCAAATTAATAGGATAAATGATAGTAATAAAATGTACTTATTTGAGTTCATCATAAATATTTAATGAAAAACACAAAAAGATTTTCCATTTAATATATTTAAATAAAAAAAAATTGCAAGTACAAAATCTTCTCCAACACCTTGTTCATTTCAAAATGTTAACAATTATTTCAGAACAAGTGTTGAGGGGGAGACAAAAAATTAAAATTTTAAATTTTTAAAAATTTGTACTTGCATAATTTCTTCAAAGTTGTTGCTTTAAAAAGAAGGGTGGTAAACTCATCTAAATGTTAAAGTTTGTTAGGGCCAAATATGCTAAGTTTAAAACTTAGTGTTAGTGAGCTAGGAGCTAAAATGCAAACATACAACATTTAGGGGCTAATTGTGTAAAAGTGAAAAAACTTAAAACAAATTAAACAAAAAGGGAAAGATGAAGTAAATACTGCATTTACTTTCATCTGACAAACACAACTACCGCAGTGAATATCCACCCACCAAGATCCACGGCTAAGAATCAAACATCATATCCGTTCAAGAATCTGCTAATTTGTGAGTAAAAACATGTTCATTATACAATTATAAGAAACGGTTTTGAAGGATTTAACAATCCAACGGTTCAATTTATCACAATCGAATGCGTTAGATCTAAGGTTTATGCTTAATCGTGTTTCTTGATTTTAAGAGTTTAAGTTGTAATTCGTTGGTGGGATTTGCTCGGAAAATGTTTCTAAACATGTTGCATGTGTTTAATCGAACCCAGAAACAATAATCTTGCATGTTCTAGTTTTAGGGTTTAAGCGTAGAATTTGGGGAAAAAGTGATTGTGTGTGTTGTAGTATAAATAAACCATTGTTATGTTGTTCTTATGCGTTGAATTGAATGATTATGCCTTTGAATTGCTCCCAGAAACACCATGGTTGTGAATTAGACATCTAGGGTTTAAGAAGAACACGATCAGGTTGATTTTGAGATTCTGTAGTCAAAAGTTGTTAAAACTTGAACAAAAGACTTAGAAACATCATAGGATGATATTGGAACATAAATGCGAACATAATAACAAGTTTTGATAATTTGCGAAAATCTGATGAACAGTACGTCTACAGCGTTATCGAAATTGTCATTTCTGTCGAAATTGTCATTTTCTATCGAAATTGTCATTTTCTATCAAAATTGTCATTTGTTATCGAAATTGTCACTTTCTATCGAAATTGTCAAATTCTATCGCAAATGTCAAATTCTATCGCAAATGTCAAATGTTATCGCAAATGTCAAATGTTATCGCAAATGTCAATTCCTATCGCAATTGTCAATTTCTATCGCAATTGTCAATTTCTATCGCAATTGTCCAATTCTATCGCAATTGTCCAATTGTATAGGAATTGTCAGATTCTATAGAAATTGTCAGATTCTATGGAAATTGTCACTTCTATAGAAATTGCCATGTTTCAACTTGTAATTAAAGGATCACATGTGAAATAAGAAGTTTAACTAATGCTAACTTTCATGTATCCTGCAAATCTGTGTCTGAATGATGTTTCAGTTATCTCAAAATGGCTGCACCACCACAACAATCACTTCCAATGCTTACAAAGGAAGAAATTTTCCCACATGGCTACAAAGCAGAATATGGTAACAACAACGCAAGGGTTGACTTTGAAAAGATAAAGTGTGCAGAACCAAGCTGTCAGATTGCAATTGAAATACTCAAGAGACACAAGTGCTGTAACTTGCTGGATAGATCAGACAATGTTCATGAGTTGTATATTCATCAAATGTGGAGCACTATAAAGCTGGACAATGATGAAAGATACTTCACCTGCACACTGGATCGTAAGAAAGTAAAAGTCACCCCGGAACACCTTCGAAGAGCCTTAGACTTACCAGAACCTGCTAACAGATATTGGCCTTCACCAACCGAAGATGAAGTTCTCAAATTCCACATAAAGATTGGATACGATGCACTACCAGATATTCCTCTGACCAAAATTTCAAAAGTCAACGCCAAAAATATCCCACAACCTTGGAGGACCATATATTACATATTGGTTCGTTCAATCTCAGGGAGGGACAGTGGTCATGAGCACCCATGAATGTCACACCTGCAAATCTTCTGGGGAATAGTCAATCAGAAACAGATTGATTATGCACAACTCATCTGGGATGACATTGTTTTCCAGATCCAAACTCGCCATCAGAAACCGTCTGCCAAAATTCCATTTGTTCGATATACCAAGCTGCTCATAAGTCTTCTACTTGACGAGAACACCGACATTTCTCCATGTCCTGAAGACCGAGAAATGCACTTGTTTAAGATGGACAAGATTGTCAGTCTGATTTACTTTCCCAAAGGAAGCTCACACAAGCAAGGGTCAAGACTGCCAGAATCACTGTTAACAGACTCAGTTAAGAAGACCCAAGCTTTCAAAGATTATGACAGTGCTTTCAACAAAAGTTAAGTCGGGTTTGCCAAACTTGGAGAAGAAACGGGATCTTCTAAGACTCGTTCAAAGGGAAGCAGCAAGACTGGGAGTGCTTCGATTGCATCAAAGCAAATCAAACCTTCTGCTCCTAAAACCATCAAAAGAAGAGTCAAAGTTAATATTCCAAAGCCAGAACAAGTAGAAGGTGGGATTCATGCTGAAGAGGAATCTGACTCAGAAACAGAATCTGAAGAAACTGTTTACATGCAAGAACAGTTAGATACTATTGCAACAATGAAAGAAAGCAAAAAGACTCATAAAGATGATGAAGCCAGAAGAGCAGAGTTAAGGGTTGAAGAACTAAGTAAAATTGAACAACGAAAAGGAGCTGGAGGATCTGGAACTGTTAAAGAAGTAACTCCAACCCACCCTGATCCGGTTAATCAACTCGGAGGGTCTGGAGTTGCTACAAAAATAACACCTCATCCCGATTTGGTTAATCAACCCGATAGGCCTGAGTCACATGCTGAAGACATCCCTCCACCACCAAGTCCGGTTAATCAACCCGACAAGGACAAAGAAATAATGACCGATGAGGAAATAACAGATGACATGCTGGAAGAAGGTGATAAGGAGCAGTATGTAGAAGGAAACGTTAATAATTTCTGGACTGAATCAGAAGATGATGATCAGCCTATTGGGGAGGAAACCACAGAAGCTGCAAACATACTTGAAGCTAAATATAAGGCGGAAGAAGAAAGGAGGAAGGAAGAAGAACAAAAGAAGAGGAAGGAAGAGCAGAAGATGGCCGAACGAGAAGCAAATCAATACATTTCAACACCCCCTCACTCCACCTCGTTTAACACTCACTCCTCATGAGCCTCAGAACAATCCACAGCCTAAGGCTTCAACACCTCCTGCCTCACCACCAAAGGCTCCAACTCCTCCTGAATCATCGTCACATCCCTCACCACCACCCCAACCATCACCTGTCAAAGAAGCAACAACAACTGAAGAAAAGAGCAAAACAATCATAAAAAGCAACAAACCAAGGATCGCCAAGCTGACACGAATTGAAATCATCTCACCAGAAGCCAAAAGGGTGAAAAAGGCTGCAAAACTGGCAAGGGCAAAGAAATACAACAAACTCAGTGACCAAGTAGACGAATTAAAGAACATGGTCAAAGGCCTTAGCGAGCAAGTGAAATATTTTCAGGAAACCAAGACTCGCATAGATGAATTCCTAGATGATGACGTTAAAGAACAACTACTTAAGGAAGCTAAGGCCAACACAAAATTATATGTTAAGAAATATATGCCCAAGCTTATGACAAATATTGTAGAATATGTCGATGCCAACCTCACTGAAAAAGTTAAGAACATCACAGCATCAATTCCTCATGACTCCACAACCTAACCAAAGCAGCTTCTGGATTATATAACCGAAGAACTCCAACAAGCACTCCTCACCAAACTCACAGCAATCTTCTCACCTACAAAAGAAGAAATAGCTCTCTGTGAGGCTATTAATGCTAATCTGGAATCTTGCAAGGTTGCGGCCGATAAAGGAAAACGTCCACGAGACGATGAAGACCAAGACCCTGACACCCAATCCAAGAATCACAAGGGTGAAGGCGAATATGGTCCACAATTCAAAGAACCTATCGGACCGTCAACTACAACAGCATCTCAACCACAAAAGACTTTGGAGTCAGGACCTATGGAGACAGAGCATCATTTTGAGCACGTTGCCACTGAGGAAATGGACTTTCAGAAAGAATTTGATCAACCTCATTCACCGTCAAAGACCAAGGCTACAATAAGCAAGAAATCTTCTAAAAGATCGAACGTAGTCTTATGGCTAGATGATGATGACACTCAAGGGAATGAATGGTTTGACCAGTTGGAGATTGCTCAAAAAAACACAGACGAAGATTCTAAGATGGAAGACGGTATATTTGAGTTCACACAACAACTCAAACATACTCAGAAGGTCAAGAAGATGAATAAAAGAGAACTTCGTCGAATCAAAAATGATGCCTTCAATATTCTAAAAGACAACTCCTCCAGTGCAGCTGAGCTCGAGTATCATCTCGAAAACATTGCTCGTGCAATGTCTAGCGAGTTCAGCTGGACTAACCCAGATGTGATATTGGCTGGAAGCACCTCCAGAACCAACCAGCCATACATCACAGACTGGATGAAGCCACTGCCGGTACTACGAGTCTCAAGTCAACCATCCATCCCTTATCAATTCTTCTTTAACAACGACCTGGAACTACTCATGCATGGAGCTGAATGCAAACCCAAATATGCAACTTCTATCACTTTGATACCAACAGCAAACTATGTGAACCCTGCCATCGAGGAAACAGCATCACATCTCTACGTTTTCGAGAAGGTGCATTATGACCACGATGTAGAACTGGGCATCTATCACTGGTTCGAGAAAAGGAAGACGTGGTACAAAAGTAAACTAACCAAGAAGTCTCAGGATTCAGTGAGAAGTGATCTCAGGATTGTTGCAGTGGTAACTGTGAAGGGGGAGAAGAAGTATGATTAAACATTCTTGTCCGAGATCAAAGTAATAAGGCATGACCAGCAAACCTACACGTTCTCTGAAGCGGATTTCCCGGACTTAAGTCTTAATGATCTTGAAGACATGTATCTGATTAAAGTTCAAGGGAGACTGCAACATCTTACACCAGATCTTTAATATGCCTTCAGTACTTCTATTCTTCATTTCATCAAAAGGAAGGTCATTAAAGAACAGGTAGAAGATCTTCAGCTAGGAGTCGAGAGCTATCAGAAGAAGTTGAACATAACTGCACCACTATTACAACTTCATCAGATAAACAGTGAAGCTCAATACACTATGAAGAGTCAGCTAACCTTTGGATTCGTCTACAAGAGTGATCTGACAATCAACTGCTTCATGGCATTTAGAGACATTCACAAGTTCTGCGACAACACATTGAAGAAGGTTCGTGATGGGTTGGTCATTCGGGTTCGTTATCAACAGTTGCAGATGTCAAAGAGATGGACGAATGATCAGTTGAGACAAATCCGACAGTTTGTGATGAAGATTGAGAGAAGGCTATTTCGAAGAGACCAGATGAGGAGGTTTGAAAGCTATGTTGGAGGACGTCCATCCTTCCCGGTCAAAACGTTCCAAAGACCAGATCCAGTCTACACCTCATTTGGAAGGGAGGATGATGTAAGAATTTGGTTTATTCTTTGATTGATGATTCTTGCTAATATGATTGTTAAACAATGGCTTGTGCACACATAACAGCGCACAACCCGTTCCTGTATAGTAAGGACCCTGAGGTATGCTTCAGTGCCTCAATCCTGATCAAATGAGCGAAAGCTTCTTACTTATGAGTAGAATTAAACCAGAATTTTTTCTAAATTTTTTTCTGATCATAAGGACACGTATTCCCTTGTCAAGGGGGAGTATTTGAAATATAATCTTTGTTCAAAAACAAAAGTTCTTGAAATTCTTCCCATAAACCTCAAAAAGAGCATATTTTAATCAAAATTTTAACAAAAACAACATGAGTATGCCATTTTTGAGGGGGAGAATAAAGATATGATCAAAATATGGTAATTCAAAAGTTGATATCTCACAAGAGCTCGACTCAGAATTGACCCTCGAATTGACGATAGAAACAGTCAGTAGTCGAAAAGACATGTCCGGGACGGGTAATAATTTCAAGCCAGTTTATCTGGTGATGTAAACGTGTCTCGCGAAGGATGTGTCTGAGTAGAATGTACCGATTTTGAGCAATTTTCCTTGAATTTGATCTGGACGGGTAATAATTTCAAGCTAGTTCTACTAGTGATGTAAACGTGTCTCGCGACGATCATGTTCATTGAAAATCAATCAATTCAAAAAGTGCTAACTCTACCCGACATGTGCAAATTTATCTTAACCACTTATGAGCACATGTTAAGGGGGAGTCTTTCTGAAAATCACAAAAATCTCAAAGTGTTAACAAAATATGTTTTTACAATCATAAGCACTTTGAGAGATTTTCAAAAGGTTTGGTTTATGGCAACAATAGGATAGTCATGGTGATATAAGGTGACTAAGGTTAGGAATAACCGTCCTATGATCCGCCAGAGCCGGAGGGATCTACCCAAGGACAATACCAATAGTTTAGAACTAGAAAGTCCTAGGTATGATTGAAAAAGGAGAAATGAAATGAAAGGAGAAAGAAGGGGTTGAAGAATGAAAAAGAAAAGTAAAGAAAAGGGTGAAAAGAAATAGCCCTCCATTTGTTCAACCATAGGGCAGACACCGGGTTCAATACATATGCTACTGGTTGTCACTACGGTGACACTGGTATTGAAGAATAAAGTCGTCATGGACCCAGTGACGCAATGCACTAAACCTTCTAGCCACTCAGGTGTCTCTCAAAAGACACTTGTTTCTTTTCACACGGAGAACCCTTCATTGTCTATCGACCTCTCACTCCGAGATGCGTTGATATTAAAAAGGAGGCAATCTGCTCCATGCCTCCGACGACCAAATATGAGCACTTTATTGAGTCTAGAGCCATAAGATACATCAAAGATCTCTTAGGTACACTTAGTATACACTGGATGTTCAACAAAAGGAACACCAGTTGTAAAATATAAGAGTGTCCTTCGCAGATCTTAGCAATCTGCCGAGAACATTTATGAGAGAATTCACAAATTGTGATTCTCAGTGATTGAATGGAAATCCTGCCAGGGTCAACATCAAACAGCCCTAACAGCAGGTCACTTCGGTAATCCCTTGTGGATTACGCTTAGTGTTAGCTCCAAAACGGTCTATAGTCGTGAGGTGATCCTCAGCGGATCACTGAATCGTAGGTGCACTTTGGTGTGTCTGTGTAATCCCTTTCGGGGGTATCCGATTCAGAACGGCCTGGGTTTGGATTAGAGAAAGTCTTCACACTATGCTGTTGACGATCTCGAAGTCCAAATTTGTAAGTGCCGGATGATTTATTGCTAACTGTTTACCTGCAGCGAATCATGGAGACCTGGAGTTACATAACCACCATTCCATCATGCTCATATCCTGAAGATAAGTTCTCACAAAGACTAAGAAATAACAAAAGTTCAAATATGTTAAAGAAAAGTCAAAGTTCAAGCACTACAACCTTTCACAAGTCAAAGATTGAAGAAGTGAGAACCAGTTGAAGAACAAAAGTCAAAAGACATATGAGTATGGTGGAAAAGACGTAAAGACACCAGAATTAAAGAACGTTGGTGGAAGTTAGATCGTTACCATATCATATCACATCAAGAACCAAGGAACAAAGATACAAGAGACGTCGGAAGCCAAGAAGCAAAGATGACGTCGAGCAACCAAGATGACCAAGTCTTAAGGGGAGATTGTTGGGAACGCATTTCACAAGTATTCAAGACTTGGCCATTTCGCTATTTAGGTTGCTTTAAATGGGCTCTATCTTTTTTATTAAGTCCACGGCTCATTAGGAGCTCATGGACCATGTGGCCTTGTTTATTCCTTTTAGAACGTAGCATGTGAATGTTACCCTAATTGTCCGCCTATAAATAGAAGGCTTGAAGTAACATTTTAGTTGCTATTTTTATTCACATGTAAGCTAAACTCTTGTCAATTCTATGCGTGATTAAGATTTACCATTCTCCTTCATCTCAATCTCATCTCTCGTTATTACTTTCATATACGATCTATAGATATTGTTTAGTAGTTTTTACGTGGTATTAGTAGTGGTTAGTGTCTTGTGTTACGTTAATATTAGGGACCATCATAGTTGTTTCAAGATAAAATATATTATGTTAAGCAAGATTGGTTTAAATAAAATATTGTACAACAGAAAATGATCTAAATTTCATTCAGAAAAATAAAGTTTAGATAATTTTCTAAGCTAATTCTTGATTTACCTATTTGACCCGTGTTAAATTAACCATGACCCATATTAAAGATAACGTATACTTAATTGATCCATTTACATAATAGACCTACGCTAGCCATATTTATGTTCCATTATGAGTTACTTTAATGCATAACAGTTACCTTGCGGCTCCTGTTGTTGGTTCCTAGCATGTTTAGTTTCCGCACCACGGGTCAGCTAATAACTGAATCTTGCCAACTGCATTTGCTGAGATCACGAACACTTCTTTTGAGCCATCATCAACAGATCATGAGAATGCACATCATTCTTATAATAAGTATCAACTATCAACATATCATGAGAAATTGAAAATGCACATCATTCTTAAATGGGTCGTTAGCATTTTAGGCTCATTTATAGGCTCATTGTTTGTTACCTCTGCAGCCTATATTGACGTGTCAACTATAGTAGAATAAATACTTATCAGGTACCTCTCTAATAGACCAATTTGGTCACTACTTTTAGATTACGTTTGAGATTACTTATTAAGACTACGTGTCATTGAAATTTTATGATCATAGGTGTACCATACTACCATATGTTCTAACCTGTGAAATAAAGTAAGCCAAACAACCCCTTCTATAAACCATTAACTAACGATAGAGTAAATCAATAACACGGTCTCAACGGATAATGAATAGGCATTTGAAAAAAAAAAGTTCCCAAACAGAAGCGATCTTATGCAAATTATATAGGGGCTGTAAAAAAATTGGTAATGCCAAACGCCCCCTTATTACTTGATACATAACTAGAAAAGTAGTCAAATTAAGTGTTGCCAAACAGCCCTTTTTACCTTTATTTATTTAAGAGGCTATAAGCAAAAAAAAAAAAAAAAAAAAAAAGCACTTTCACTGACCGTATAGCAGTTTGACCCATTTTGCATTTGTCTTTTTAGCCCCTCATTTACCTGTGACGATAAATGAGTACCATATTATTTTATTAGTTTTAAGTGATATGGGTATCAAGGAAAGGCCATGTATTAGGACATATATCAAATGTTTGGTCATATCTAGTCATGATATGTTGCTTTTTGTGTCAATATTGATTTACTTACTTCTGATGTTGTTGTTATGTTAACAGCTTGGTGTGATTTTTGTGCCTTAACCTCATGAATCTGCATCTTCAAGCTATTAGTGCAATTCATTTTTTTTCTTTATTAACGATTTTGTCTGCCTTATTAATTGTATCCTTTGGTAGAAGATGGTGGAAAAGAATTAGCGGGGTCAACGTTTGTTCCTATTATTTTGGCACAAGAAGTAGGGGATTGTATACATGTTTTGTTTAATGAGTATGCTCACCCCTAAAGACAAGAATATAGGGATTTTAGTCATTTCATTGAGTACTTTGCTAGATGTAAATAAGCTTGCCTAAAATTAGAGTAGTTTTGAGATCGTATTAGAAAAGAATAATGTTAGATTGTGTAAAGGTATTCTTAAAATATATGTGTAACTATTTAGTATTCTTCTTTTTTCAGGTGATATTTGGATCTTCAAAATGAGACCTATGACGATTGACATCTTTAAGTAAGACAATACATGTTATCTGATAATATTGACACGGCTGTAGGAGTACTAATCTATGGTTATGTCCTATCATTTTGGTAAGGTAAATATTTTTATAAATTTGAGATTGCCTACGAAACCATGATTTTACCAACACTCTACTTATACTTGTATATGTATTTTTGACCATAGGTGGATTCGGATATTAAGCAAGAATATCTCAAAGTTCACTTGGCAAACAATCATAATTTTCTAATTTCCTAGGAATTTTCTGTACAGCCGTTCAACTTATTATTATTCTTGGATATATGTACAACTGGTAAATCATTTCTTCTGAATGATAATATATGTTGTATGATTATGTTGACTTTTTTATACAAAGTGATTGTTTGAATGATGATGATTTCTTTGTTTGATTGTTGTGCTCATAGTTTAATATTTGTGAGCAAAATAACATTTTCACTAATACATCAAATTGTTAGTGACGGTTTTGAGACAATAGTTTTAGTGGCGGATTAACTACAAATATTTCCATCTCTAGTAACGATGGAATAACAACAAAATGGATGGCAGATTATTAGCAATGGATTAGTGACTGCTTTGTTATTACTATTAGCGACAGAAAGTTTGTTGCTAAGTCGTCATTTGATGGTCGAATCAAATTTAATTTAGGTAACTTTAGAAAGGCTCTAGTGAGGGGTTTGAGACCAACAATCCGTCGCCGAAACTCTGAAAATTTTGTCGCTAAACTTGTTGCTAAAATTTTGTGAGGCCCTTTTTGGCGACGGAATATATCCATCACAATTACGTCGTTGAAGGGCTTTAGTGACAGAATAGTGATGCAAACTTTCGTTGCTGATGCCCGATTTTCTAGTAGTGACAAGAAAAAGTTGATGAACTTCTAGCTCAAAAGATGTATGAACAGGACATGACAAGTATCAATGAAGAATAAAGAGATAATGCACTTCAAGAGTTACTTGAGGTGATTAGAAAGAGTCAGAGTACATAAACAGCTGAAGCAAGAAAGAATAAACCTCCAACTAGAGCAGAAAAGATGAAGTATATGACTACCTATTTGAAGAATCAAGAGAATTGGACTGGTAGTCAACTCACAGGTAGATCATATGAAGAAATCGAAGGTATGTACTTTAAGGCTTACAAGAAAGTTCAATATTTTATTCCTATGGGAACCGAAGAAGAACACAGAAAAGTTAAAAGAGCTAGAATAACTTTGGAATCAGAGTCTTCAAAGAAACAAAAAGTTAGTGAAGACTTACCCACAATAGAAGAGTAGGAAGAAGAATTGATTGAAGAACAGCTACAACAGATGATGATTATTGTTCCAGAAGAAGGGATGAATGTTGAAGCCTTACAAACTAAGTATCCAATTATAGATTGGGAGATTCATGATGATGGACTGTGTAAGTGTTGGAAGATCATCAGGGTTGGTAATCACATTGAAGTACATCAACACTTTGATGATATGCTAAAAGCATTTGACAGAGATGATCTGGTGAAGCTATGGGAATTGGTCAAAGAAAGATTCAATTCTACTGAACCCACAGATGATAAAGACAAAATGTTATGGGTAGAATTGAAAAGAAATTTTTGAGCCAGATGAAAATGATAAGATGTGGAAGTTTTAGGCTGGTAGTCAAGGATTAACATGGACTTTTTACAACTCATGTGCAGTGCATTATGTATCTACAAAGGCTGGAACAGATATATAAGTGCTTGTGGAGAAAGGCTATCCATTGTCCAGGGGAACACTCACACTGATATTGGCTGCAAAACTTGCTGTGGATGAGTATACTGATATGGCAAGAGAACTTCTGAGGAAGATATTCTTGCAGGCTGAAAGATGAAGTGTTTGGAAGAATCCTCTCAGAATCAAAGGTTTAATTCATGAAACTTGATGATTTTGAGGTAAATCACAAGTTTAGGGGAGAATTGTTGGGAATTAATTCATTCATGCTTAGTACTGTCAAGCCTAAAGTTAAGACTGTTGAAGATTAACACTGCCAGTACTAACCAGTTAGTACTGCAAGAAGGAAAGTTAGTACTGCCAGAGTATTAACTGCTAGAAGGAAAGTTAGTAATGCCAGAGTATTAACTGAAGACTGCTGAAGAACTTTAGACTGCTGAAGGAAGATAGTACTGCTAAGAAGATAAAGACGTGTGAAGTGATATGTATTAAGTTATTCTGTGTATATTCTATTTAGATAGAAAGATATGTATATGATTAATAGTTTAGAAGATTTGTAGTTATCTTGTAAAGGACTCCTTAATGTATAAAAGGAGATCCTAGGTTATGATGTTTGATATGAATTTTTGATATAGCTTCAAGGTTGTAAACCCTAGTACTACACAGAGTACTCGTATTATTGATATAATAATATTGGAGCATTTTGGTGATATCATTGTTCATACAAAGTTCATTGTTTCATTAATATTGTTAAAATTCTTCTAATTATTAAAGAGTAGATTCCGCATACTCTTTAGTATTCACAAAATTTCTAATATAAGCTCGTGTGTTAGGGATCAACAAAGCAGATATGTTAGCTCGAGTGGTAAACTCAGCCACCACGTTTTTGCAATTACTATGAAGCGAAAATGTTTTTGCCATCACATTATAACCACCTGTGACGTTCTGTTGCTATTATTGTCTACCATAACACCACCATTTTTTATTTCTCACTTTTTGATTTTGATTCATTGTGCGTGTACTACTATAATGTATAAAGATGATTGCGATGATTGAATAATATGCTATTGCGGGTTATTAAGTATTGTGCTTGCATAAATGTTAATCTTATATGTAACTTTAACTTGTTAGACTATTATTATTAGTTAGACATTATGGCATGTGTTGGTGACGGGAATAGACTTACCTTCACCAACATAGACAATGGATACATACATTTATTAAAAATATTACGAAGAGAATTAACAGATGAGTTAAGGCGAGAAGAAGCACATGTATCCATGTTCCATGCACCTGTAGTAAGATCCTAAAGTTTCATGGCACTAAAAGCTTGAGGTAACAAAGTATCTTGAACCGTGCCGAATGTTGAAGAAATCCGATGTTGAACTAATAAATCATTTTGTTCCTTTATTAATTCCACCATCTGGGCTTGTGTTAAGTTATAATAAGGATTTGGCCCAAGTAAAGAAGATGGAGTATTCGACTTTGAGGGAGACCAGATAAGGATGAATGTTATGTTGCTTTATCTCGTGATGTATTATTAGCATGCAAAAACTTGCATGAATTCCCAAAACGACAGAAACCTTTAACAAAGTTAAAACAGACCTTCGTTGTACGTGTTGATGTTGGACCTATCATTGTTGTATGTTATTAGGTACTGCTAATATCAAGAGCCAGAAGTCAAAAGAATTAAACCCTTTATTCCTTATGTACGCTCGCCCAAAAAAATTACAATCCTTCTGCTTGAAGTGTTCGTTTGAAAAAAAAAATAATCCTTCTTCATGTAACTTCACGTTATCAGTTTAAAGATATCTTCACTAAGGGCTTACCAACTGCGTTGTTTGATGAGTTCCGTTTCAGTTTGAGCGTTTGTCCTTCTCCTGCTCCAACTACGGAGGGCTGTTTGACTATTATTATTAGTTAGACGTTTTATTTTATGGGCTTAGCCCATATTTAGTGGTTTCTAGAATAATCTTAAGGTGATTATATATTGTATTTGATAATTAATGAAATGTAAGCCAGTCAACACAATCTCTTATTATATCAATCTCAAACATCACGCTATTATTTTATGACTCAGTTTATCCTACCCACCGCAAAGTATGGGCATCTTGTTAGTCTTTAAAAACATGTCATTCGAGAAATTTGCTATTTCGTTAGTTGAGAATAACCTTTTTTATGTTGACAACGTTCATTGAGGTATATTAATTGAAGGGTAGATTCTTCTATTTCTGAGTACGGTACCTTTTCTGTCTTGGTAACTTTCCACCGCTTGCTGAAAGTATTCAACCTACAAGTCATTACAAATCTTGATAGTATGAATATCATGAGAAAATATAGCACTTAAGTATCAAACAAAAACTTCAATGGTTTAGTCTTGTGCTGAAGATAAATGTACTATATATCATCTAGATGGAGATTCTGATAATCAGCTTTTGAAAACTAGCAAGTCAAATTGTCAAACCTCTTAACTTGGTAATAAATGAAGTGATAACCAAGATAAAATTCGCTTCAAGCATAATAGAAGTGATTGATTCGATGTTTGGCTCTTTAGTCATTCTCTCTTGGTTGTTCTCTTAAGTTCATGTAAGCTGGATAGGACAAACGAAATATTTTATCATACTTGTATATACCAAAAAAAGCATCGTGATCATATTTATCACATAGATTATTTACAAACTTCTCACATAGGGTTTATTCCAAAAATGGGTCTTCAATCTTGATACTTTCTACGTTCTTTTTTATGGAAGATATGATCCTTGATTTAGGTTTTGTAAGAAATCGTGAATCTCTCTTCTTGAAGTCCATATCAACAACAACTAGATTAGGTTTCAAACTGGATGTCATAGTCTGGTTTCGGGGACTGGATGGTAGTTCCTTCTGAATATTCTCAAATCTTAATCCTCATTTCTTTTACATATATCCGTTCTAACCAATTTCTTCCTCCTCATCTCCTTAACCTCTGCATCAATCACTTCCCTATCAACACCTTCCTATGCCGTTTTCTTGAAAATCCTATGAACCACATCTTCAACCCTTTTTTATCTTCTTTATCTCTCAATTATCAATGGTCACAGAACCACTAACTTTATTCAGTTCTTGCATAAACTTAGATGATGCTTGAATGGGTGTTCTTATGTCAGGTAAGACATTTTCACTACAAGTTCAGATCATTGGGAGCATCTGAAGATTTGTCTTTGGGTGCATATGAGGTTGTTGGGTGGGTTGATCTAACACCCCAAACCCGACAAGGGTAGAAATGTCACATCATGGTGTCAATCAGAACATAATATACGCAAGCGGAAGACTTTTATTAATAATAAGGTTACATAAGTTCTTCTAAGGAAATAATAAAATACTAAGTCTGAAACAGAATAACTTCTAAATGAATTACAATTCCAAATGAGGTCTAAATGAAGGATAACTCCAAATCTAATCCAAACGCAAGTGGGTAACTATCGTTAGGGTGGTCCACTAAAAGCTCCTACTCTCATCACTCAAATCCCAGCATCCCGCTTGAATACCTGCCGCAAGGAACAGAAAACGCGGCTGAGCTTATAAAGCCCAGTGAACAGAAATAAAATAATAAACTGAACATGAATAAGTACACAAAATGGAGTCAAAGGAATCTGCTGAACAAGAAATCATATGTCATAAGCATCAAATGAATAATGAGTTAAAGTGATGATAAGGAAATCAAGGAATCATAAGGAAATGCCCACGAGCTCAAAACATATGTCTAAGGCATGATACATGCCTTAAACTAAATATCCAAACATATATCATATCCTGTCATAACAAATGGAGTAGCTAGCTCCCAAAAGTGAAATGGGGTGTATGGCACACACAAACCCAATCACTAAATCAAATCTGAACTGAACAAAACTAGGATGCATCCATACACTCCCCTGCGAAAAAAAGTTATACATAACCATACACCTGTACTCTGATAAGTATACTTACGTATCAAAAATGGCCAAGTGCGCAGTAAACAAATGGGAACGCCGTGGATCAATCACACCTCCACAGATTGTGTCATGCCATTGGTGCCTCAATGACATGGCCATGGTACCTCTATGGCTAGTTAGCTCGGGCAACAGAACATAACAGAACAAAACTATCCACAATAAGCAATCATAACATAATCAACAAAGGCATATCAACTGAATAGAATCTCAATCAAGGAGATAATAAACAGATCATCATAACAGAATGGATAGCAACTGAATCATATCAAAGGGATCAAAGCAATGGCTTATATCAAATGGGATCATGGCAAAGTAAACAAATCAAAGTCAAGGATCGAAAAGTCATGAGATCAGAACCCTTACTGAGAAAGGGTAGAATATCTATACCTTAGCAAGCAATGAAATGGAAACGAAAGAAAATGAACACGGGGAATTTATTTAGGGTTTCCTTCCAGTTTTAGTAACTTTCCAATTTTAGTAACTTTCCGATTTAAGAAACTTTCTGATTTTAGTAACTTTTCAATTTTAGTAACTTCCCGTTAATTGGTCAAATTAGGGTTTCGAAATGATAATCAGTTAAGTCTAGGGTTTAAATGCATTTAAAACCAATTCATAACAAAGTTAGGGTTTATAATAATTAGTAACTAGCTAATTAGGGTTTACATCTTATTTAATTTAAATAAATGACCAATTTAAGCAAGATCAATTAAATATAGGGTCAGGTTGAAAGTAGGTTAACACATGTTAAGAGTACCTGAATTAATGTTACAATGATACTTAGGTCAAAATACATTCAATGGGTTGAGGTTATACTAAATTCTTAACTTGAAATATGGCTCAGATTTTTATCACATTCTGGTCCTGATATTATGAATTTTTAAACCATATTTAAGTGTCTACTGGGAAGCTAATATTTTTATCACAAATACATATACATGTTTGGCACTTACTGTAATTTTCTTTGATTTTATTTCCAAGTGATAGTACCCTTTCAAAAATCGTTTTCCCAGACCTGCCCAGAAAGATAACTGCACAGACACCCATAAAGTTTGCATTTGGCTACCCCATGAGAACCATTCAGAAAAGTTTAAAAAAATTCCAGTAAGTCCCTTATATCCTAAATATTCAACATGTAAAAGGAGACCTTCTAATTCCTCACCGTTTGGAAATTGAAATTAAGAAACACCAGCTGAATTTCCAAACTCCTAAACTCATGATTGACATCTAATGTTATAAAAATCAAAAAGTCATCTTCCTGACCTCCAAAAATTATAAAAAATTTTATGTAGATAGTACACAACCTTATTTTAGTTTTAGGCTCAAAAATCTTGCAAAAACACGTTGTCATCATCAATTTATGACCCTCTAAACCTGACCTAAATTTCTGAACAACATACAGTTGAGACAGAAAACAAATCCTTAACCCCTTATAAACCCTAATCAAGCATTAATTAATTCTAGGGTTTCTTTTGCAGGTTTTTAACACATATTAAATGCATCCTTAATGACTTTATTAGGGCTTCATAAGTTGTATCTTAGGGCTATAAAATGAATGACACAAACAGTCCATAAGAGGCGTATTACTTATGATTTCATGTGGTCTTTATTCTCATTCATATTGCCATTTAACCAACATATAAAATTAGGTTTTCATGTTTTATAGATCGTGTGTATATATATATATATATATATATATATATATATATATATATATATATATATATATATATATATATATATATATATATATATATATATATATATATATATATATATATATATATATATGGTACGAAATAAGGATGATGATGGATACCTTAGACGGATATAAAGGTGGATCAAAGGACGAATCAAGAGAATCAATACCCCTTCGATCCCAATTACCACACGATCAAACCAAGGATAAAAGCACCAAAAGAAATCGATCACCACTTTGCTTACACCCTTCGCACCTTCTTGATCTTCTTGGAGGAATAATGAGAGCCGAATATAGAGATGTAGGTTTTTAGGGTTTTGTGTTTGAGAGGAAGAAAAAATGATATTCGGTTTGTTTATACAAAAGAAAAAAAAAATCGATGGGAATTATGGGCTGGAAAAGGGCCGAGCAAAGGGGGGGTTTCTCAAACTAGGCAAATGTTTAAAATTATGGTTTGATTGATTGGGTGATTAGCCGAAAATCATGGGGAAGATTGAGGTGATAGTGCCGAATTTAATGTGAGGTGATTAAGAGATGTTTATCACAATATGTTTCCAAAATTCGAAATTAGTATGTGTCCCAAATTACAAAAAGGAAATTGGTCCATGTAACATGTTTAAACGTGTGATATAAGTTCTAGGTAATTAAGTTGTGTCATTTTTCTTATTCGTATAGTTTAGAGTTTCCATGTTTCTAAAATTTAAATATAACGTATCGTATTCGATAATAGATTAAGTCGTATCGTACGAAAAATTATTTTCAACTTTTTAGGTCGTTATAGTTGATGTTTGAGGTTGTAAATTACCTGCGTTTTGGTGAAGTGATTCAAGGTATAGTATCATTCCCTTCTCCCCCTCATGATTATTGCCATCAGGATCATCATGAGTACGCTTGGTTCTCTAAGACCGAGCCTTATAACTTACTTAGGATTCTAACGATACTACCATACCCTTAAATCCCCGTACTTCATATACATAAGCTTCAACTTAAGAAGCTAAAGTGTTGATGGTAGTATCAACAGTTTCACCTATATCGTAGGTGGAGTTGACTCACCATGCGTAATGTGGGACAACAATGTAGTTAAGTCTTCACAACTTTCCCGGAATTCTGGTTGATCTACTATCTTGTCAAGTAGCATGGTGGACAAGTCCTGAAATGAAAACATTTGGTGATCTGGAAGTAGGTGTTGAGATTATGATGTTTTTGTTGTTGTTGTTGTTATGCCTTTTTCAGTGTGCAGTCTACAAAGATTCTGATAATTCTCTACCACCTAGCTAGTTCATTATCACCGAGACTACATTGTACAGGATTTTCATGGTATTGGGTTCAGTTGAAGTGTTAGGGTGTGGTAGATAGGAAGCTGGAGCGTACGTAGAAACCCCCGACGTTTCTGCTAGGAATATCCTTTACATACCAGTTGACTTAATAGCCGGGTGACTTGAAGTCAACGCTTTAATTATTGACGTTTACGTCGTCAGTTTTTCCATCCGATCCTCGTGGGTCATCAATGTTAGTACGGCTATAAAGGCGAGTACATTGAGACCTACCTGAATAGGCATCTCAAAACTCATTTTGTAAAGAGTGTCATTGATGATTTATCCGTAAATCATCCCAGACGACATTGGTGACTTTTTGGTGGTGAGAGTTGTCTTCAATATCATCCAAGTTCATATGAGTTAGAGGTAGGGGTGGAAATGAGCCGATCCGCTCGTGAAAAGTTCAAGATTAGATCGGTAAGAAGCTCGAACGAGCCCAGCCTAAACTAGTTTGAGCCTAAGTTTGGGCTCATTTAATAATCGAGATCGAGCTCGAGCTCTATACAAAAAGATCGAGTAGGCACGCGAGCCTAAACGAGCCCTAGAAATATATACTTATATATATTATCTATACGTATAACCATGTATAAAATAGCTTAATGAAGTAAGCGAGCTCGAGCCTTGTGTGATTAAAGAGCTGAGCTCCATTTGAACTTATTTTTCTTCAACACATCATATAAATTAGTCGAGCTGGAGCCGAGCTCGAGATTGTGAAAATTTTCATGAGCCGAGCTCAAGCTCAAAATATGAGGCTCGAAACGAGCTCGAGCCCGAGCTCGAGCTTTTTATATATAAACGAGCCGAGCCCGAGCTCGAGCTTTTTATATATAAACAAGCCGAGCTCGGGCTTAGCTCGGCTCGTTTCCACCCGTAGCTGGAGATAGATTATGCGGTTGTGTCTCTTGACTCGGTGAGACGGGGCTTTTTTCAAAAGAGCCCCAAATGGTTAGGGGTGTTTATGCAAGCTCTAGTGGGTGGCTAGAGTATTATATTTCAATGAAACACTATGATACCTCATTAGAGTCTGCACTTAGAGTCCTTTCAGAAGATGAGGTGACCCGGGTAACTGACTCTGATTGGGTATTACTCTTCCTCTTCTTCCTAATCTCCTTTCTACCCCCTTCTAGCCATAGTACTAAAGGAATCATTAGCGTTATCATAGTCATATTCTGATCCATCAGACTCAGTCCACTCATCATCATCTTCATCATCCTCCTTATCCTTGTTAGAATGTTTCATTTTTTCACTATCTCCAACCTTATCCTCATTACAATGCTCCTTGTTCATTCACATCTTGCTCATCCCGATCATCTCTTCTGGCCTCATCCTCCTCAATCTCCTCTTCATTTTGACGACTCAATCCTACACTGGCTTGTATTTACAATGGTAATGAGCATGTGAAGATTGTAAATACAATGTAGTCATCAGCTTCTTTATTCCTTGTTAGCTAGTGTAGATTTGTTTTCAGTTTTTCTTGCAATACTATCTTCACGTCAAATCATCAAGAATATTCCAAAAAATTAATTTACGATTCTCGTGTAATGCATAAGTTTATATTCTAGCTAGTTAAACATAATTAAAAAAAAAAAAAAAAAAAAAAAAAAAAAAAAAAAAAAAAAAAAAAAAAAAACTGGAAGAAAATGTTGAACTCAATATATTCGATAATATAATTTCACACCCATTGCATGAAGGCTTCATCATACCAAACACATAGACTCCTATTTCTATTCGGCGTTGTCCAATGTTTTGATGGTGTCTTCGTTGGTAAATGGGAATCCTTGAATATACGCACCATTGTTAATGTCTTGAAGTGTTTTCATTTGGCTTCAGGTCTTAAAATAAACTTTCATAAAAGTAAACTTATGGGAATTGGCACTCGTCCACAAGAAGTCGAAGCAGCAGCCACAACTATGAGTTGTTCGATTTTTACCACTCTTTTTGTTCATCTTGGAGTTAAGGTTGGAGGTGCGATGTCTAGAATAAAATCTTGGGATGACGTGGTTGCTAAAGTGTCCTCTCGCTTATCAAAATGGAAGCTTAAAACCCTTTCAATAAGTGGTCGACTTACTTTAATTAAATCGGTTTTAACATCAATTCTTTTATACCATATGTCTATCTTTAAAGTTCCTTCGGGAGTGTTAAAGCTCTTGGAATCGATTAGAAGAAACTTTTTTTAATGTAGTGGACGGGTCGGAAAGAAAAATGGCTTGGATTTGTTGGAATAAGGCCTTAGCTTCTAAGAAATATGGTGGTCTCGGAGTTTCTAGTTTCTATGCTCTTAATCGAGCTCCTCTTTAAATGGGTTTGGCGATTTTTTTCTCATGTTTCTTGTCTATGGACGAGATTCATAAAAGCTATTTATGGTGAAGACGGTGCTTTTAATTCTCCAAGTTCTTCATCTAAACGCTCTCCTTGGTTAGACATTATTCGTGAGGTTACTATTCTTTGCACAAAAGGTATCAATCTTTTGGATTTAATTCGCAAAAAGGTGGGCAACAGGTTAAACACCTTGTTTTGGGAGGATCCTTGGTTAGATGATTTGGCGTTAAAGCTTAAATTCTCGAGACTTTATGCTTTGGATAACTACAAACAAATAACAGTTGTCTGAAAAAATTAATCATGCTTCTATGGTTGATACTTTTTGTCGTCCTCCTAGAGGTGGTCCTGAGGAAGAACAAATCGGGTTTCTTTTATCCCGCATAGATGGTCTAATATTGAAAAATATCCCTGACCGTTGGGTCTGGTCGTTAGAAGCTACTGGTGAGTTTTCTGTTAAATATGTTCGTCAGCTTATTGATGATTCGATTCTTCCAAAGGAGGAGGTCGCCACAAGGTAGGTTAAAGTCATGCCCATTAAGTTTAATGTGTTTGCTTGGAGAGTTCGTTTGGATAAGCTGCCTACTCGATTGAATCTTTCCCTTAAAGGTATTGATATTTCGACTATTGTTTGCCTATTTGTCGTGCCTCTGTTGAATCTGGTTCCCATATCTTCTTTTCCTGTCCAATGGCTCATCATTTATGGAGGAAACTTATGTGTTGGTGGGAGCTCGAGGACATTGATTTAGCCTCTTATGATGATTGGCTTCTATGGCTTAATTCCTCTCGGATTTCTAAGCGGCTGAAAGAGATCTTGGAAGGTGTTTGTTATGTGAAGTGGTGGTTAATTTGGCACTTCAGGAATCAATTGCTTTTTTGTGCTACGAATCCACGTAGGGAGCTTCTTTTTGATGACCTGGTTCAAATTTCTTATAATTGATGTTCTAATCGTTGTAATTCTAAACAAAATTGGGTTACTTGGATGAAAAATCCTTGTACCCTTTGCTTGTAATTCTTTTCTAGCAACTTGCTAGTTTCTAATAAATCCGCCGTTCAGATATATATATATATATATATATATATATATATATCACGATTAGCGATATATAACTTGAATCAGAATGCTACAAGGTACAACTTACTCTTTTTTTTTTAATTCTATCAAGGGGTTTGTTATTGGCACCTCTTAAAATGTAAGTAATACTCCTAAAACCTTTTTATTTTATTTTTTCTAATTTTAGTTTTATTATAAAGCTGTGAAATAAAAAAAATGACAGAAAATTAAAGTTTGATAAGTCAAAAATAGAAAAACACAAAAAATATGGAGTATAAAACAATAAAAAACTATCTTGTCCTGTTGATAAAATAAGTAAAACTGCCGAAAAAAGTGCGAAACAGAAATTTTAAAGTTTGACAAGTCAAAAATATTAAAAGTCAAAAGATATGGAACAAAAAAACATAAAAATTGTCTTATTCTGTCAATTCAGTAGTTGCCAGAGAGCATTGGTTGTATTAAATGTGTAGGGGGTACCAATAGCACCACACTTCTATCTATTAGTGATGAATAACTAAGAGATAAGTTTGTTATATGCTAAGACAATTTAGCGGAAACATAGATAAATGTTTTTTCAATGTTACCATTTTACACACGTGATGCGGCGGCATAAAAAATAAAATTAAACATTTTGGCGAGCAATGTTTTATAAATTCTACTCGATTCGTGAAAATAACTCTGCGAACTAAAGAAAAATCTTTTAGCGAACAATATTTAATATATGTTTATATGCTCAAATTTTTCATGTAATCATATTTATAGAGTGTTATGAATTAAGTACTAATTGTCATTTAGAATTTGTTGTTTATGTTGCTTCTCTTTAATAATGAAAATCTTGTAGATTGTTTTTTGTTAGTGAGCAATATTTATAAATTACACATAACGATAAACCTTATTGAGCTAAAAGCCTATAACCGGGCTTGGGCTATCTAATCTATTGTGTAACATGTTGAATAATGAAAACCTCATGGGTTGCTTCTCATTATTGAGCAATATTTATAAACTACACATAGCGATAAACCCTAATGAGCCCAAAACTTACAATCAGGCTTGCACCATCTAATCTATTGTCTAGTTAACACTCCTTCATAGTTCAAGCGGCAAAATCGCGAAAGCTCGAACTGGAGTGAAATTTCAAAACATTAACAATATAGTTAGTTTATTGTGAAGACATCTTAAAACAAGCAACAATAAATCTTCAAACACTAGCAGCAAAAGCAAAAAAAGGAAAACAAGCAACAAAAGCAAAGATAGTCATTGGCTGACAGCACGACATCTTAAACATTTTTTTAATGAAGATATCCGACAGTAAACGGAAGCAATCTGCAAGCTGTTACACCCGTAACCCGAAAAGGTATTACTCCCTCCGTCCCACTATAAGTGTCCACTTTCTATTTGCACAAAGTTTTAGAAAAGTGGGGCCAACTACACTCTCCACCAATCAAATATCACTATTACCCACTAAAGTCTCTTCTCATTGGTTGAAAATATTCCCTGGACACTTAATATGGGACAAGCAAAGATACCATTGTGGACACTTATAGTGGGACGGAGGGAGTATTATATTACATACGTATTATAATAAATTATTATTATTATTATTATAAGTAATAGTATAATATGGTGTTAGGATATATTTTATAAAGAAAAGTGGTTAAGTTATAAGTTATAGTGCAAATGTGTTAAAGTGTAATAAGTTTGGCGGCCAAAATAGAAAAAGTAGAACTTGAGGGACCTAAGTTGACAAAATCCCAAACTGACACTAGAACAACCTTGTTTTAGTACCTAATATGAAAGGATTCTCCCATCAGGGACTATTATTGCCAAAATCCCGAACTGACACTAGAACAACCTTGTTTTAGTACCCAATATGAAAGGATTCTCCCATTAGGGAATTTTATTGCCAAAATCTCAAACTGACACTAGAACAACCTTGTTTTAGTACCTAATATGAAAAGATTCACTCATCAGGCCAAAGTTGCCGAATAGCTAAAATAAAATCATATAAATGAGTTTATCCTTATCATTTGAGACATATCCAGAAAATTCAAGAGGTTGTTTGTCTAAGTCGGTTCGAGGAAAGAAAAAAGAGATGGAAAAGAGAGATTGCTTGGTTTCATATCAAATTGGTCAAGAAGTAGAGGTGTAGAAAATAAAAGATTAAGAATATTTGATCATAAACCTACAACAAGTAAGTATAAAATGTTGAATTGATAATTAGGGTTTTTGGTGGAAATTGAGAAAAGTGGTTAAAGGTTGTTAATTTACTATCTTATGATTAAAATAGATACTAATTAGTGTTAGTTCCTTCATAGGAAGCAAGAGAGGAGCCTATAACAAATTCAAGTAGAAATCATAGTAGGTAATTTGAGGTAAGTACATAAGTAGTGAACTTGTTATAGTTAATGTTATGAAGTCATGATGTTTTATATGTTATAGTTATTTGGAGCAAGTTATAGTTAGCATTGGATCCATAGCTTTTATATGTTAATGTTAGCATGCTTGTATGCTTAAATTGAGGTATGTATGTGTTATAGAATTGCTCCTATTTTGTATTGTGATTATTGTTCATACTTTGTACTTACTAAGCGTTTGCTTACGTTATAGTTTATGATGGTGTTTATAGGTACCGGGGAGACTAGTAAAGATAAAGATAAGGCATAGTTTGGATTGCTCCTAGAAGTGAAGTTTGGAGTTGAAATTAGGAGACCATCGTCTTTTAGACCAAGCAAATCAAGGTTGGAAGCCCCCACGAGTCTACTATTGTGTTTTGGTAAACTTTTGTTAATATGGGTCAATTATGGTCATGGGTCATTTTGTGTTATGGGTCAATTATGGTCATGGGTCATATGTGTTCATGAGTCTAAGTTCATGTTTGAATTTGGTAATGTTAAAGATGTTGGATTGATAATAACTTAGTTATAGTATATGTACAAATGGGGTGTTTGGCATAATGCCGTTTTACCCATTTTGACCCATTGT
Organism: Artemisia tridentata subsp. tridentata; assembly: GCA_021014915.2. Lineage (NCBI taxonomy): Eukaryota > Viridiplantae > Streptophyta > Magnoliopsida > Asterales > Asteraceae > Artemisia > Artemisia tridentata. The sequence continues at coordinate 205,584,380 of CP139506.1, read as the reverse complement.
CAAGGGTTTTAAACTAGATGGTCATGTATGTAAATTGAAGTGGTTATAATAGAAGTATCTTGTACATTTTGAGTTTATGGTAGTCAGCGAATGTTTGTATTGCGGATTTGTGGGTCATAGTACTAGTAGAAAGGGGTGTTTGGCTACTAGCCAATTCGACCCATTTTGGTATGTTACGAGTCATGGGATTGTTTAAGTACCTTTAGAATGAAAATTAATGTAATTCCATGCTTGGTTAAAAGTGTAAGTGGTTTATACAAGTGGTTCACATTATGGGTCAAATGGAACACTTTATATATTTTGAGCCATTTCGGCAGGTTTTGTCGATTTTTAAAAATTCATATGTTAAAAACCGTAAGTCGTCAAGAGTTGAACCACCTGTCATTTCGAAGGTAATTGAGTCTAGTTTTGTTTAAAAACACTTTCATGAGCATATTGTAAAAAGATTTTTGTCAGTTCATCAAAAAGTAACAGAACACCATTTTAGTCATGTCCTTTATGTGAAAAGTTTAAAATTTTTGGTTTATTTGTTCAAGGGGCATAACACAAGCAGTAGCAGTAAAAGCAAAAAACAAACAAACAGCAAAAGTAGAGCAGAAACAAATCGTTTTTTTTTTTTTTTTTTTTTTTGGTAAAGGGATAAATATGGCGGCTATGGTTTGACACGTGGAATAGAGCAGGCGGCTCAACTTAGCCACCTAGGTCTGAGAATTAGGCTCGCTCATGATACCATGTTGAATAATATAAACCCCGTGGGCTGCTCTTCAATATTGAGCAATATTTATAAACTACACATAACGATAAACCCTAATGAGCCCAAAGCCTACAACTGGGCTTGGGCTATCTAATCTATTGTCTAACAACTTATGATAAAGATTGAAGGATACCGATAATTTAATGCGTGTGTGATTCTTTGAGTTGTTTAACATATCTATACTATTTATAAGACATGAAAAAAATTATTAAATTAGAGTAATGTGTAAACTCTAATACCTTTAAATAAAAACATCCACTACTAAATACTTATTTTAGATATTATTTAATACTCAAACTTTTTATCATTTTTCGTTTAACTCATAAACTATTTTCTTGCAATGATTACAAATTGAACCCTTAAGTGTTGCATCAAGAGTCACACCAGAATCATAAATTTGCAATTATAATTATTTGCCGCTATATACTGTTACTTTGTGCGGGTATTTAAACTTGAGCTAAATCTCTAACAGAGGCTAAATGCAAGGATAAAAATGACCTTAATTGAAAATGGTAATGGGAGCACTCCCATTTATCACCAACGCTCTATTTCTCTTCAACAGCTCCACCATATGGAGCATTAGGATAATCTGGATGTGATGCAAAAGGCGAAAATTAAATGGGCCGTTGAATCGGATGAAAATTCCAAAATTTTCCATGGTATCATTAATAAAAATTCGTCGGCAGCTTGCTATTCAAGGGATCAAGAGAGACGGTCAATGGATTACGGATCCGGATTCGATAAAGACAACTTTTTTCGATTTTTTTGAGGAAATTTTTTGAAGATTTGAAGTGGTGTGTGTAAACAGGAGGAGTAATCATTATAAAACTCTTCATTCGGATCAAATATCTTTTCTCGATGCAATGGTTACGGAAGAAGAGATTCGTAATGCCATTTGGGAATGTGGGTCTGATAAATCTCCAGGACCAGACGGCTTTACCTTTACGTTCTTTAAGCACTTTTGGGATATTATGAAAGACGGTATAATCCAATTCGTTCAAGAATTTTTTTCAAACAAGTATCTTCCCGAATGGTTGCAATTCATCTTTTATCACTCTTATTCCCAAGACCCTTAATCCAACTTTGGTCACTGATTATCGTCCCAACAGTTTGATTGGGGCTCAATATAAGATCATTGCTAAGGTTCTCTCAAGTCGCTTGGCTAGGGTGATTGATTCCATTATTAGTTCTAAGCAAACGGCTTTCATCAAGAACCGGTAAATACTCGATGGTTCCTTAATGGTAAATGAAATAGTGGATTGGTTCAAGAGGAAAAAGAAATCAATGATGATCTTCAAAATTGATTTTGAGAAAGCTTTTGAATCGGTTTCTTGGGACTTCCTCTTTCAAGTAATGGTATTTATGGGCTTTAGTTCCAAATGGATTTCGTGGATCAGTGGGTGTCTTTCTTCAGCAAAGGCTTCCATTTTAGTTAACGGAAGCCCAACGGCTGAATTCCATTTACGTCGAGGCTTTCAACAAGGAGACCCTCTTTCACCCTTTCTCTTCATTATGATTATGGAAGGGTTACACGTAGCTGTTGAAGACGCAATTCTTGCAGGATACTTTCGAGGTGTTACGGTTGGACCCCTTAATATATCACATCTTCTCTTTGCAGACGATGTTTTATTCCTTGGTGAATGGTCCCGATCTAACGTCATTAATGTGGTCAATTTACTTCAATGTTTTTATTGTGCCTCTAGATTGAAGTTAAATCTCCACAAATCTAACCTTTATGGTGTGGGTGTCTTGTATTATGAAGTTCAAAGACTGGCATTATTAACTGGATGTAACTCTCAACGGCTTCCTTTCGTCTATTTGGGTCTTCCTATAGCCGAAAACATGGCTAAACAAAAAGGATGGGAGCCTATAGTCGGCAAGTTCAATAACAGATTGTCAAGGTGGAAGGCATACATGCTGTCCATTGGTGGACGAACAACTCTTCTCTCTTCGGTTCTTGGTGCTTTAGGTACGTATTATTTTTCGTTATTTCCTCTTCCAAAATGTGCCATCAAGACCCTGGAATCTATTCAAGCTCAGTTTTTTTGGGGTAACGATGGAAATACGTACAAAATTCCATGGATTGCTTGGAATTCCACTTTAGCTTCCAAAGTTAAAGGTGGTCTTGGTATCGGAAGCTTGGAATCGCTCAACCACGCCTTAATCCAGAAATGGCGTTGGAGATTCTTGAACACTCTTAACGCTCTATGGGTCATGACCATAAAAGCGATTCACGGTCTTAATGGAGATTCATCTATCTTTAACTGTTCAGTGAAAGGTAATGGTGTATGGGCCAGAATTGTGAAAGATGTCAATGCCATGAATGACCAAGGATTCATCCCTAACCACTTTATAAAGAGGAATGTCCGCGATGGTAGAACAACTCAATTTTGGAAAGACCATTGGATGGGTGTCGCTCCGCTTCAACATCAGTTCCCACGCTTATTTCGTTTAGAGGTGAACCAAGATTGTATGGTTCGTGATAGGTGAAATGACGGATGGAATTGGATATGGTCTCGCCCTATATCTGGTGGTATTACCTCAACTCAGTTAAGTACTCTTACTACTATACGTGATCCAATTATTCTTACCGAGGGTAGAGACGAATGGGTATGGCTTCTTGATCCCAATAACGGTTTCACTGTTAAAAAGACACGTATTCACTTAGATAATGCTTCTCTTCCGGATGCTTACATCTCAACTAGATGGTGTCGATTTATTCCGAAGAAAGTCAATATTTTCGTATGGCGTGCTCTCCGTGATCGTCTTCCTACTCGGTAGAATCTAAGCAATAAAGGTGTCGAGATTGATTCTATCCTTTGTCCCACTTGTTCGTCTTCACCAGAAACTATACAACATTCGTTATGGACTTGTTCTCTTGCAACATGTGTTTGGCTTAAAGTTTTCTCATGGTTGGATTTGCCGTACCCAACTCCTTCATCTCTTCAGGATGTATTTGCATATGTTGATCAGTTGCATATTCATAACGATAGGAAATTGATGCTTCAAGCTATCTTTGGTGTGGTGTTGTGGACTTTATGGAGCTTTCGAAACCATCTCATCTTCAACAGTCATCCTATGGCCTAAAACGAGATATTTGAAAAGGTTACGAGCACTTCATTTTTGTGGTACACAAATAGGAATAGAAAAGCTAATATTTCTTGGAACAATTGGCTTCAAAACCCATTAATCCCTTATGTCTTGTAATTCTCCTTTTTGTTTTTTTCTAGTTTCTTGCTAGCTTTTAATATAATTTTGCCGTTCAAAAAAAAAGAAAAAAACTTTGTGCGGGTATTTGTCAAATTTAAATTAATGCATAAACGTAAAGAAGTTTACGTTTGAAATTGTTGAAAGAAATGTAGGTTACATAATTAATAAAATTCAATACAAACTTTTCTCTAAAATAATTAAATAATATTAAATTAGATAAAGGGTAATTTGGTAATATTATCACTTCACTTTTCACAGGGTGCGTTTGGTTCACAAATGGTATTAGGATTTGGGAATGGTTTGAAAGATTGGGGAAAGGTATGGGAAAAAAAATATAGATTTTAAATTAAATGAAGAGAGAGAAAATAAATGATTAAATTTATTTTATTTTAATAGTTATTTAATAAAATAATTATAAAAATCTTGATGATATAGTTTTTTATTAATTTATTTACATTTGATGTGTGTATATACTTATAGCCGGGTCCACCATTAAAGAGGGAATCATCCAAAGACACCAAAATTAACTGGAATGATATTTTGATACTGGGCCCACATTAATTCCTTTGACTAGTGTACCAAACAATTGAAATTGTGAATCAAAGTATTACTTTATTCCAAAAAGCGCCAACCAAACGCGTACTAAATTCTTCCTGCTTTGTATTTTTACATTTTTAAATCATGTCAAATTTTCAATTGCATTGCTTTTGTCATGAGAATTTTATAGTCTCAACTTATTTACCTCAGATTTGGTAAAACTATAACGTATGATTATTGGAATAACATGTACAAATAAATGGCACTGTTCAGTTGCATAAAACATGTATAATATATGACTAATTAATTGAAGAGTAAACTGCAAAATACATCCCTGTGGTTTGCCCAATTTCGCACCATACATCCAAATCTTTTTTTTCTAACTTATACATCCCTCCGTTAGTAAAAGTTAAACACCATACATCCGCGAGGACGAACGGTGCAAAGCGTTTCTCCGTTATCTCCTAACGAGATAGAAAATGTTTGCACCGTTAGTCCTATGGTTAAGTCTATTTGCACCGTTAGTCCTTTGTTACGTTTTCGTCCGATTTTTTCGTTTTCGTCCTATTTTTTACGTTTTCGTCCGATTTTTTACGTTTTCGTCAGTTTTTTTACGTTTTCGTCCGATTTTTTACGTTTTCGTCCGATTTTTTACGTTTTCGTCTGTTTTTTTACGTTTTCGTCCGATTTTTTACGTTTTCGTCTGTTTTTTTTACGTTTTCGTCTATTTTTTTTACGTTTTCGTCTGTTTTTTTACGTTTTCATCCATTTTTATACGTTTTTGTCCGGTTTTTTTACGTTTTTGTCTGATTTTTTACGTTTTCATCTAATTTTTTACGTTTTCGTCCAATTTTTTACGTTTTCGGCCGATTTTTTACTTTTTCGTCTGTTTTTTTACGTTTTCGTCTGGTTTTTTTCGTTTTCGTCTGATTTTTTTCGTTTTCGTCGGATTTTTTTTCGTTTTCGTCCATTTTTTACGTTTTCGTCTGTTTTTTTACGTTTTCGTTCGTTTTTTTTACGTTTTCGTCCAATTTTTTACATTTTCGTCTGTTTTTATACGTTTTCATCCATTTTTTAACGTTTTCATCCGATTTTTTAAATGGATTAACAACAAAACGAAAAAACAATTTTCGTCTGCTTCCGCGAATATTGTGATTTTGGGGGTGTTACCATATCAATAAAAGTTGTTAACAACAAATCAAATCAATTAACAACAAAACAATTTTCGTCTGCTTCCGCGAATATTGTGATTTTGGGGGTGTTACATTTTCGGAGCCTGCAGACTCCCTGCCGGGGCGTTTGGGACTTTCTGTGAAGGCCCAGCCGGGACAGCTGGGACTTTCTGTGAAGCGGTGGTTGGAACTCCAGCCGGGCGGCTAGGACTTTTCTGAGAAGCCCAACCGGCGGTTGGGAGCGATTTTCAGATTTTGGCAATTTTTGGAAAATCATATCTTTCAAACCGTAAGTCATCACGGGTCGTGCCACCCGGCGTTTCGAAGGTAATTGAGTATAGTTTCATTTAAAAATGGTTTCAAGGTCTGAACGTTTATGGATTTTTATAAATGGTCAAAAGAATAACAGGATATCCGTAAAAGTTAAGCGTTTCCGCGTAAAAGTTCAAAGTTTTTGGTCTAAGCGGGCACGGGTTGTAACAACTTGGTATCAGAGCTTCGGTTTAAGTGAATTAGGTTTCCTTTAGGTTGCCTAGACTTAAACCACTCGTAGAAGCATTGAACGTAGGTGTAAGGAATGCGTAAGGTATATGTTTAAGTTAGAAGAAGGAATATGTGATACATTATGTGAATCTAAGTTGATGAATGATGAATGTGTTTTAATGTTTTAATGTTTATATGATGTGAGTCCATGGAGGACTTGAAGCGTTTAAATGATTAGTTGGCCGTGCACCTTGGTTGGTGCCGGTGATTATATTGTGAGTATATGAATGTATGTTAAAGTAGTGGTAATGGAATGTGAATGTATGTTAAAGTAGTGGTAATGGAATGTGAATATGAATGTATGTTAAAGTAGTGGTAATGGAATGGTAATGGAACGTATAAAAACAGACGAAAATGTAAAAAATTGGACGAAAACGTAAAAAAATGAATGAAAACGTAAAAAAACAGACGAAAACGTAAAAAAATGGACGAAAACGAAAAAAATCGGACGAAAACGAAAAAAATCGGACGAAAACGAAAAAAACCAGACGAAAACGTAAAAAATCGGCCAAAAACGTAAAAAATCAGACGAAAACGTAAAAAATTAGACGAAAACGTAAAAAATCAGACAAAAACGTAAAAAACCGGACAAAAACGTATAAAAATGGATGAAAACGTAAAAAAACAGACGAAAACGTAAAAAATCGGACGAAAACGTAAAAAAAAAACAGACAAAAACGTAAAAAAAACAGACGAAAACGTAAAAAATCGGACAAACGTAAAAAAAAACGAAAACTAAAAAATCGGACGAAAACGTAAAAAATCGGACGAAAACGTAAAAAAACAGACGAAAACGTAAAAAAACAGACGAAAACGTAAAAAACGGACGAAAACGTAAAAAAACGACGAAAACGTAAAAAAACGGAAAACGAAAATCGGACGAAACAAAAATCGGACGAAAACGTAACAAAGGACTAACGGTGCAAATAGACTTAACCATAGGACTAACGGTGCAAACATTTTCTATCTCGTTAGGAGATAACGGAGAAACGCTTTGCACCGTTCGTCCTCGCGGATGTATAGTGTTTAACTTTTACTAACGGAGGGATGTATAAGTTAGAAAAAAAAGATTTGGATGTATGGTGCGAAATTGGGCAAACCACAGGGATGTATTTTGCAGTTTACTCGTAATATATGACTAATTAATTGAAAGTTTAAACATAATCAAATCAAAGAAAATGATCTTATTGTATTTTGCTAACGTATAATTTAAACTCCTTATCCTTGTAAATGTGTGTATATGTATAGTTTTCTTGGAATGTGACATTTAACTTCCAAGACAAGCATCTTTTCCTAACTTAATGTTTGAAAAAAAAAATGATACGAAGAATTCTTCAAATTAAAAACTATGGAAAAAATTCCCGACAGATGGTAGATCCAACGGTGTTGAGCTCCAATCCTCGGTAACTACGTCTGCGGAGATGTTCAAATCATCGTTGTTGCAAACAAAGGGTTCAAAATCTTGTTGCCATGCAAAACTCGAAATATTAGTAGTGTCATCGCTCCAAGAAATATCTTGCGGCAATTCTTCATTTAATATATCATGCAACTCGAGAAGGTTCGTGTTTTGAACCATAAATTCATCGATTTCATTGTCTTCTTCGCCCATAAATTGAGGAACCAATATGTTTTGCATGTCACCTTCCTCACTCAAATCACATAATTGGACCCCAGTTCCGCTAGAAGACTCGTCGCCAACATTGTCCCGATTCTCTTGATCTGAATTTTGATTCAAAAATTTAGCAAACACGTCAGCTAGGTCAATATTAGCTCGTTCTGGTGATTCATTAGATGAATCACCACTGAAGCTAGGGTTATTGACATAACCTAAACTACCACTTCCATTATGTGAAGATCTTGAAGGCCTAGATCGGCGATTTTTCCTACATCCACCACCAACGGGTACATTACGAAGGGATCCACCTTTGGTCCAATACCTTCTACAACCTTTACAAAAGTACCTAGGTTGTGATAAGCTATAGTTGTTGTAGTAACAAAATTTGGTATTTGGTGAGGCACATCTTGGGCAATTAGGTGCAATTTCAACACTAGGTTTCCACCTATTTTCCATTGGCCTTTGTGGGTAGTGAAGCATCATTTGGTCAAACATTTTTAGGAGAAAATGAGAAGAGACTGAGTATGTGTGTGTGTGTTTTTGTGTATGCAAAGAATTGAAATTGATATATAAAAGGCTAAGGTGGTAGCGTGGGGTAGATAATATAGTAGGGTTAGGGCCTAAGTATCATGGGCGGTCCCCAAGCCGTTAGCAAGAAGGAAGGGCGTTAAATCTTGATATTGTTTTCACACACTAGTGTGTGTTGAGAGGTTAAAGTTAACGGTTTTTTAGGCAAGCAAAACGTGTGGGTATGAAAAACATATTTCTTGTATATAAATTTTCATGTCAAGTAACGTAGTAAAATGTGGGATTAATTTCAAAACATTTGGTGCAAATAACTTTAAAGTGATCACGTTAGACTTTTCGAAAGAGATATCTTTACCCGATTTGAAACTGCGTGCCGGTAAACTCAAACCTAATAAGTTAATCGGCTAAAAAGCTACAAAACAATTGTTAAGAAGGACAAAAAATAAAAATCAGTGTCAAGTATGATATAACAATATATATACATCTTTTTGTGATGTATATATATATATATATTGTGAGATAATTATTTGTCGTAAAAAAAAAGTTAACAAGCTTCTACAGATTGACAAGATTTATGAGGAAAGGTAATTAAAAAAGGTATTGATAAAGAATAGAATGAGAGCTCTCATTTTAATTAAATGCGAGATTAATCAAAATTCAAAATTTTCAAATACGTAATTCGTACGTACGTGATATTTGGACTTTCTGCATTCATTTGTGCCCATTGCGCAATGCATGTGCGTTGGTACGATACTCGTACACCGTTTGCAAATGTCTCTAGGTTGTGACAACCAATAGTTGTCGGAGTAGAGTATAAATTTCTATAATAACTTCATTGCAAAAAAATAATAATAATAATAATAATTGGTTCATATATATTTTTTCACTTTTTACTTTCTCATAGATTATCATTTTTAACTGATCGATTTTCTTGACATTTTCATTCAATAATATCTTTTCAAACATATGGGATGCTAGCTCTAAACATATACTAGTAACATTTAGAATGGTGTTATTTAAAAGTTCTTCATTTTGATTTTAACTACATAACTTTGGAGTTATTGTAACATATCTAGGTATAGAGCTTTTTGCTCATACCCTGTAAATGGTTTTTACTATCTAGGTATAGAACAACCTGCTCTATTTTTTTTAGTTTTTATTACTTAACTAAAAAGCATACTAAGATTATAGTAACAAAGCTACTGCTTTTGGTACATGATTTAATGTTAATTTAATAAAAATGATGTAATATTAAGACGTAAATGATATTTGATTAAATACGGAGCAATGTGTTTCGTTGATATACCTAATAGTATTTATAATATTATACGTAGTCGACCCACGAATGAGCTTTAACGGTGTAAACTATAACATTAACTATCTGTTTAATAATTCGATTTATTGGGTTTTTAACCCTCTCATAATTAGAAAGAATGTTACAGTACTTTGTTGCATTAATAGAAAATTGAATAGCCTCTCATAAATAGAAAGAATGTCAATTTGTTGCATTAACATGTAAATTGTGCATGGGTAGTAGTGCATGGGTCTTGGGTTTGTTGATTTAAGTTAATTCCGAAATGCTTGTTGTGTACTTTGGATTGTGATGCATTTTACGAAGTCAAACTTCAATAAGTTGCCATTACTGTTTATGGACCAGAATGACCGATTTGCCCTCTTTTGCATAATGAAATGGAACAAGGATCCCTTCAAAATAATGCTAGGGAGTGTAATAAATTCTGTGGTAAATACTTATTCGTGTAAAATAAGTATTTTATGAAAAATAACTATATGTTAATGTATATTGACATAAAAATTGAATATAAGTTCTAGTTTGTTGAATATAAAAAATGTATACTGACATAAAGCATAGTATCTTTTTATGTGGTTTGCACATATTTAAAGCTAAGAATTTATTAGACTAAAACAACTCCCAGAAATAGACCAAATGGAGTACCATATTTACAAAACAAAACCAAGAGCAATAATATAGCTCGATCTCATAAAGAAAGCAAGAAAAAAGACTACTTATACAAAATCAAACGGGTTGGAGATCCATAAGTTCTAGTTTGTTGTCCTTGAAGGATAACGAGCCAAAATCCACATCTTTGACATACTCTGAATAGAGTGGGAAGATGTCCTCTTCCCTAACACTATCAATAGAATCCAGGGAAGCCTTGATCTACTTATTTATCTATTTTGAGGTTTCCCACAAAGCACATTGGAGGACCCATGAATAACCCATTTAGGCGGAAACAACATTTAGAGTCAAAATTACCCATGACGATATGTTTGATAGTAGATGATGGAAATAACGAAGGGAGGTGGTCAAATACTATCAATAACATATTTTTCTCCATGTCGATAACACACGAGAGGGCATCTAATTAAGCAATGATCAATGTCCTCTTTCACATTTTTTCCTTCATTAAATAGTGCTTATGATTACAAATATGTACTCCGTATTTTGGGACGGAGGGATTACTTCCTTTTTGTATTTGAGATCTAATTGAAGTATGTTTATTAGTGATTAGGGAACATCTAAAGTTAAGTGACTTTTCGTGAATATTGTGTATCTTTTCTATCTTGACATACCACAAAATAATTATGTACTTTTAAATTTCAAATAAGCAAAAGATTATATAAAATTACATATATATTTTAGTAGTCAAACTTTATAATAATTGAAGTTTTCATAAACCTTTATTTTTTTAACAATAATATTTAGACGAGTTTTAAAAAAATTATATATATTTAGTTGAAAGATTTATAGATAAAATGTCAAGTATTTTACAACTTGTCTTAGAAGCATGTAGTAAAAAAAGCAATGTTTTAAAACCCGGGTTGACCTGGACGGTTCAACCGGGAACCGGCTGAGAGACCGGGCCGGATGTGACAGGGTTTTTGCTTGTTTGAGAACCGGATTGAACCGCCGGTTTTTTGTTGACCCGAGTTGACCCGGTTTGATAAACCCGGCCGGGTGATGACTTTTTATAAAAACATTTAACAAAACTTTTTTTTTTCATCAATCTTTCTAAGTTTAATTGACAATTTTAAGTGGTGAACACTAATATTAGTTAAAAAAATTTAAAATACGAGTAGTAAATTAGAGTTATAAATCATCTTAAAAACATCAACTAATATAGTTTTAATATAGATTGTCATAACTTAGAATCATAAATTTATTGTTGTTGCAAATCTCTGCTATATTATTATACATATAGAATTTAGAAAACAAAGCTTATCGGTAAAGTCTCAATCTTTTTCATCGGTTAAATTGAATGTAGGAATAAAATCAGATAAATTATGGAATAATGCATCAATACATATTAAATATAAAAAAAAAATATACTTATGTATAAAAGCGGTTTGACCCGGCGGTTCAACCCGATGACCCGGCGACTAAAACGGGTCTATCAAAAAACCGGGTTTTGAAACATTAAAAAAAATATTAAATAAATAAATAAATAATCGAACATATATAAAGGGGCAACATTGTCCAATTGGGTAACTGAAAGTCAAACATGTGGAGCGAGAGAGAGACCAGAATTTAAGAAGAAGTAAAAATATAATAATAATAAGTAAATAAATTAATAAGTCATAGGGATCAACAAAGCCCAATAAACAAGGTAGTTTAACGTCGCAAACACATGTTGCCGTGCACGTGCTCCATAGCATACGTGGCCGTCTCTCCTTCTTTCTTTTCCTTCATCAAAGTTTCGAGATATACTATCTTAACACCCCTAAAAAGTAAGACATACCTTGGTTAAAATATACAAACCATAAAGCAGACAATATAATCGTCTGATGCACCCAATCATTGCAAACAGTCTCTATAAGAGTGTCATGATATCAGCACCCTTATATATATATACCTGATGTCTTCACCAAAATGTATATACACTCAAAATATAAAATTTAAATTCATTATGTATAATGTAACTGAAGCATATTTTAAATAAAATTGACGAGTATGTGCACAAAGCGACGGTGTATAACGGCGAATAATTATACTTATAAACTTATGTTTTGATGTGACCCTTGATGCAACGTTTACGAATTTAATATGTAGTTATTGCGAGAAAAAAGTATATTGATTATAAATGAAAATTGAAAAAAGATTGAGGATCAAACAAAATTTAATTATTAATTTAGTGATGGATGTCATTAACATTTTTAGTCAATGGTATTTTAAAAACTTATGATTTAAACCCAATTAATTACAATAAGTAAACTTTTCATATGAACCTGCTTTATAAAAGATATTATAGGCAATTAACATTACTTAAATTTTAAGCATTTTAAGTTTAAAAATATATTATACATGTATTATAAGTAACAGAAATATGACATTATCATATTTAAATTGAATAAATATAAAATTGGCGATTAGTGACAAATAAACTATTTTCAAATGTTCAGATAATCAATTTTAAGTATATTTGTGCTGATATGTGATACTTAAAATATTCACAATGGTTATCGCAACTAAGACTTATTATTGTGGTAATCTATTATCAAACTAGTCATAATTTGTGTGAAGTTTACATATAAATTAAATTTATTTTAAATTAACATTAATAACTTTGTTCATATATATATATATATATATATATATATATATATATATATATATATATATATATATATATATATATATATATATATATATATATATATAGTTATGATCAAATAAGAAGAAAAATTAAAATAAGAATGAGAGAAACCACAACCACTCATTGACATATACATATATTTTTATGATCCTTTCTACTTTCTAGCATCATTAACATAATTGTTTCTTAACAAGAGGAATTTTATCATTCTTTCGGTATTATATGGCGTCCAATTTTATTCAAATAAGTTAAATTTATGACATGTACGTAAATGAGTTCTTAATATTACGATCAATTTCATAATTATAATATAACAAAAAAAAAAAGTTAACAGTATATAAGGTATTTAAGTTTTAAATTTACTAAAATTTATAAAAACTGAGAATTTTACACATAATTATGTAAAAGTGAATTTATGATTAGCCCATTTTAAAAAAATTTGGGCTTCATAGTAAATTCTATCAAGCAATCAAAATATAATGCTATTTCACCATTACAACAAAAAAAGTCATGCGTTCACGCTTTATTCTTCACGCTTTTACAAAGTGCTACACAAATGACTATGTACAAGTAATTTATAAGTGTTAATAAATAAATCATTAAATTTGTCACACTTATGCTTGTGTAAAACATGTTTGCACTTATTAATGCGTACAAATATAAATTTTTTCACTCTTAAAAGTGCAGAAATAACTTGTGGCGCTTAATTTATTCGTACGAAAGGAAGCTTCAAGAAATTGGGTGACACAAATTTGTTACTATAGTTTAAGTGTGAGCAATTTTTATATTGTTCACGCCTATGTGTTCGAATTTTTTTTTTCTTCCAATCTTATGTGCGAAATGTAAGGATATTTTATAAAACACACACTTATAAACGTAATAATTTTATACGTGTTCGTAAAAGTGAACAAATTAAATAAAGGCTCACATTTTTAAAGAAGTGTGAAGAATAAAATGTGAACAAATGACGCATTTGTTGTAGTGTATACTTAAGTTCAAAAGTAAAATAAAAGGAGCTTTAAAGATTTTTTTTTTTTTTTTTTTTTTTTCCCCTTAACTTCGTCTAACTCAATTTTACTAAAATTGGTTTCTATTTTGACTTTTATTGGCAAATCATGAGACTCAATTTTGCCACATGACGAAATGGAGTTGTCCTATTAGTCTAATTTAGTTGTTCACACGTATTCTTCTTGCTCAAAATTGTTTTCTCTTATTGTGTAAGAAGATATCATGGTAGTTTTCGTTAATTTTCACATTAGTTATTGCCCACTACTATAGGTGTGTTTAGCACAAAGCGCTTATAAAAATTTAATATTGGTGAGCGTTGAGCGTTGAGGTTATTTTAATGCTCGGTAGATAAGCATCAAACAACTTTATCTTTTTTTTTTTGAATGCTCATTTTTCAAAACTTTATGTAGTATTTAGTAGTTGTTTTACGCATTATGAAGTAGTATTTCCAACGCTATATTGAATACATTCTTATGTTTCTTTTAGTTGACTGTTCAGCACACAATCAGTTGGTTGACATATTTTCATATAATGTTAGATTAAATTATCGTTTATATAATAATATTTAACATAATTAATCAATAAATATGAAAGATAATATTTATTTCATTATTATTTTAAAGTAAAGTGAAATCTGTAAGTGGGTTGTGATGGAGTTATAAGTAAGTCATTCTCCATGTTCATTTAATCAAATCTTATGATATCTAATTCTTGAAGTCAGCCACTTCCATGAGTGATGGAGTTATTGCAAAAAGTTTATGGTCAAACCCTTCACCTTATTACTCGTAGTTTTTTATGATATTTATTTACTTTTGGACTTTTAAAGGTGAGATCGATGCAAAACAAGTATCACTTAAAAAACAAATAAATCAATCTCAACCATACATACACCTTTCATCTAATGGCTAAGATCAAATCAAAAAATAAAAAAGGGAGGGCAAAATTGACATTTTAGCTCATTTAATATAAAAACCCACTTTCCACCTTTTTTTTAAAACAACATATCTTGCAAACGGTAAATCTTCAAGCTACGAAAAATACACCATCGCGACGAGAAAAAAATTATCTTTCTATAGATATGCATTGTTATATACTTTCGACGAAATTTTTTTTCAAAATTCCGTCCAGAAAAATCCCACAGGATTCGTAAAAAATCCCATGGGATTCGTAAAAAGACGATTTTTTTTTCAAAATTTTCGTCCAAAAAAATCCTACGGGATTCGTAAAAAGACGAATTTTTTTTTCAAAATTTCCGTCCAGAAAAATCCCACGGGATTCGTAAAGAAATCCCACAGGATTCGTAAAAAGATTATTTTTTTTTTTTCAAAATTTTCGTCCAGAAATATCCCATGGGATTCGTAATGAATTACATGAGAATCTCATATGATTCATTAGTCAATCTCATGGGATTCATAATTAATCACATGGATTCAAATGAATCCCATGAGATTCATAATGAATCCCATGTGATTCAGCATGAATCACATGTGATTAATTATGAATCCCATAAAATTGACTACTGAATCACATGAGATTCTTAATGAGTCACTAACTTTTAATATCATTATTGTGAATACTTTTTGTATTGAAAAGTTTAAGAGATAAAATTTTATAATATAAAAGTTTAAGAGATAAAATTTCTTTCTTATTCATAAAATCCCAAGCGATACAACTACCAACCTGACATTCTTATTCCATAAAGTAAGACTATTAACTTTACATTCTCTCACACAATGAAACACATATCAAAACTGTTTCCAGCTAAGGTCAAGCCTCAGCTTCGTTTTTTTCATCTTGGTTAACCCTTCTTGTTTTTCCGGCGAGCTTCTCTGGCGAGCTTCTTGGACGATCACGTTATGCTTTCGACATCTTCTCACTCCCACTCAACACCACCACCATCTCTAAAGACCATGAGCTCCAACTCACTGATGGACATTCCGTTAACTTTTGAAGATCTCTAAACATCCTCCAGCACCACCACCATCTCTAAACATCACCCACCATCACCGAAAGGTGTGTTTTTTTTTTTGAAGATCTATATATTATACAACTTTTGAAGGATTTTTTGTGTAGATCTATTTTAGTTTTTTGTAGATCTAAGTTTTATAACGATTGTGGCGGTGCAACCAACGCCACAGATGGAGGTTTTTGACGTGACTAAAGTAAATAGAACCTGACTCCTTTGTCGTTGACGTGACTAAAGAAAACGAATATAACCTTTGGAAAATGATGCCGGAAACTTTCATCAGTCGCCGGAAACCAGTCGCCGGAAACTGTGGTTGGTGAGAGTGAATGAGAGTGTGTGTGAAACTTTAGTTGGTGAGAGTAACAGATGTGTTTTTTGAGTGACAAAAGTGTCCTTCAATAATTAATTATATTAAAATGGGGATTAATCTAGACCTTTAGATTTAAAATAGATGGATGGTTGAGATGGAGCTATTTGTTCTTTGGTTTTTTTTTGTTTCGTATTGAACTTTCCTCTGATATTTATTTACTTTTTGACTTTTAAATGTGTAATTATACTGTATACTAAAAATGGTTTGAGCGCGGGCTCCACAGCAAGGTCATTAAGGAGTGGTTAACAACCTAATTCGGCCTCCTATTGGTTCTTCGGGACAAGAGGCAAAAGCCTATTGGTTGGAGGCGTTAATTACATAGATTAGCTACAGTGCACGATGAATAGTTCCCCCGCTTTGGCACTGTTTAACACTGTTCTGTACTTTGCGTTTTCTGCTATTATCCACACACTTCTGGTCCTCCTCTCAAATTTTATATCCCACACAGTTATTTCCCATATTATTTTTTGCTCCTTTTTTTCCTCCCTTCCCGATTCTTCTTCACACCAAACTAAACACACACATTATTTTTTCCTCTACATCTCTCACGCCGAGAGATCACATCATATATCCGGTTAACCGGAAAAATCCAACAAACATATCGATCGCAGTGTCTTCTACAAATCTGTAACATAAACAAGGTATTGATTTAATTTCGGTTTTGTTTATATGATCTTAAAGTTTGAATCTTATTATAAAAAAGATGAGTCTTTATTTAATATTTCACATGGGTTTTGTTTGAATCATTAAACTTGATGTTTTAGGTGAATTGTTTTGTTGTTTTAGCTTGAATTGATTGAATCTTATGTTTTTGGTTGCGGTCCTTATGTGGATTTTATTAGATTATCATAGAAATTGAATCTTTATTCGGTTTAAGTGAAATCCGACTACTTATCGGCTTAAAGATATACAGATAAGCATAAAATGTAAACAATGCCAAACACCCTCTGAATGAGATTTTCTTAAATTATGAAAGTTAAGAAAGAGCTTTGATTCTTAGTAGAGTTGTTTTTGCATACATTGTTATGCAATCTGTGTATCCAGTTAAAGGGTCTGGGATTGCTTATACATTGGCTTACTTATTTATCATTAAGCTAATTAGTGGATTCAAGCATGTGGCAAAAGTTATTTATTTGGTCTTTTTTTACATTGAAAATATCAATTAAAATAAGCAGCTTCATAAATGATGAGAATGATGATGACGTTGTTTGTAAGAAGCTGTTGTGACGAGTTTTGGCCTGTTCGATTGAAGCTGAGATTGTCTCCGTCTTGGTGGGGCAACTTATTATAGTTGCAGCCATGCGGGATGTATCCTCTTTGTTCTTTTTTTGGCAAAAAAAAATAAAAAAAATAAAAAATAAAAAAATAAAGTCATGTGCTAAGTGAAACATTTATGTTTATGAGATGCGAGTGATGGTGATAACGATTGTAGTGGGCTGTGATGATTCTTACTTTCTTAGTGAATTCGCTAAAGTTGTGATTCTCTGCATCTTGGCATGGCAACTTATTATGGTTGCAGCCATGGCAGGCGTATCCTCTTTAGTCGATTGTTCACGTGTCTGAGCCGATGCTTGCCTTTTGGTCTTCGGCTTATACAACGGTTTCTCATGAATAAAAAAATAGATTGATTTTGAAAGGTGTGCACGTGTGGCCTGTGATGCGCCTGAGTGGAGTCGATAAAGCTGAGATCACCCGTATCTTGGCAGGGCACCTTATTACAGTTGCAGCCATGGCGGGTGTATCTTCTTTAGTCGATTATCTACTTGGCTGAGCTTCCTGAGCCACGCCATTCTATCTTCTTCAAGCGTGGTACGTCTGCACTTGCAGCATGATTTGCTTACACTTGCGTGATGTATAGCCGTGATCCTATGCCTACAGTTGCCAACATAGTAAGATTGCATGTAAGTGATTTCGATTAATTGTCTATTATCAGCCATTTGTTTCAATTGTTGGTAGTATCGATGTAGAACCATTATGATTGTCAGTGTTCAGTTCCAAAAAAAGATACACGTTACGCATCTGGATTGTCAGACTTGCATCTTTTTTCGGGGCCGAAGACTGATCACTGATTATGAGGTTTTGTACGTAAGAATTCGGTAAAAGTTTAAAAATTCAGCGGCTTTAGTTGAAGAAAGAATTTTCTAAACGTTGTTTTCACGTAAATGTGTATAGGTTTTGTAGCAGCCATATTATTTACGACTTGGACGCGTAGGTATTTCTCAGTTTCTGGTGAAACAATTTACTAAAATTTATTTTCACGTAAATGTGTATAGGTTTTGTAGCAAGCGTATTATTTACAACTTGGACACATAGGTGTTTCTACCTCATCCGGTTATATTGTGATTATGATATAATTACACGTTCTCTACTTTCTTTTCAGTTGGTGAATACTGGGAAAAAAATGCAATAGCTAAGGCTTGGTATTGGAAAAGATATGCACTGGCAAGCGAAAAGCCCTTAACGATGCAGGTTGCAGACTTCCTGCGTGAGAACAGCGGCGATCAATATCATTAGTAAGTGGATTATCTACTAAAAGTTTGGTAACCAAAATGTTCAATTAATGACATTTAAGTGCGTAGGGTTACCAATCTATTTCATATTCATTCACTTTTGCTTCGTGGTCAATGGTCAATGGGCTTGAAATCTATACTTTCAGAAACAACCCGATAGTTTGCAGTGCGCTTAGTGTATATTTGCTTACCAGAAGATTAGTTTGTAACAAAGAGTGAAACGTTACTCTTTTTTAAGAGTTATGGTTAACAAATCTGTAGCAAGTTGTAACTGAAATTGTATGTCGTGCAAAGAGTAACAGGTGGTGATTCTATGGAAATTTAATTCCATATAGATTGTTAATAAGAGAGTACCAAATATATAAAATATAGTACATTGAGTAAGTGTTAGCATTAAAATAGAAGTGATGGTCATTCAAGTATTCTTAACTTTGTAACGTGGCTAGGTCATTTAATATAATAGTCAATGGTCTCATGGATTGGTCTTGTGTAATAGGTTAGTGTTATGAGTAAGCTAGTTCATTTTATCTTATATGTAAATCAAGTCCAATCCAATCCTAAACGAAGCCCATCTAAAGCCCATTAGGGTGTTTTACTTTATATTATATATAAAAGACACCACACACCTCATTTGTGTGGTGTGCTTGAGTGTGTATGTGTGTGTTTTATTAATAAGTTCTCTCTTTCTCTCTCTACACTTTCTCTCTCTAGTCGACACATACATATCAAGTCACCAACATACCATATGAGCTTAATACTAGTGATAAAATTATAGATCTAAGGTCCTACAATTGATATCAATCGCCTAACAATGATTTAGGAGTGTTTGTGTTTCCTTTTTTTGGTTAAAGCTTTACAAAGGTTGCGTTTTTCTATATAAAAACGTTAGCTTTTCTATAAAAGCTTTGATTTTTACGTTTCCTAGTTGAAAGTTGTTGTCTTTCTTATAGTTCTACTACTTATTAGTGAGTTTTGGCAAAAAAAATCGCATCAAAAACGTCAAAAACTTGATTCTTAACGATATAAAACGTGTTGGCTACTTATCGAATTTATTCAAAGTTGGTTATAAACGTTAAAGGTCTCAACTTTATTGTGATTTAAGTGTTTTTGAAGGTTTTTGGTCGAAAGAAAAGGTTTAGAAGTTTGTTTTTTCGTTGTAATATTGAGCTCTAAAAATCAGTCCGTCCATCGGAATTGCATTTTTAAGGGTTTATCGGAATTGCATTTTTAAGGGTTCATCGGAATTGGATTCATCGAAATTGGTGTTAGTGCAAATATTATGATATTTAAACTAAACGGTTTCTTCGGTTTTAATAATGACAAACATGTAACATGTAATGCATAACGTAAAATGCGCAAGTTACTTGTAAACACAAATCATCAACGCATACTTACATCAACATCTCTCGACGTATCAAAAATGCCTCAACAGAGTCGTAGATTTTCTTCCCGGCGTAAATCACTCAAGGTATGAACAAACAAATTTAAACTTGACAGATGATCAAAGAAATAATTTTTTTTTTTTGTTCTAAACTTCACATTTTTAATGTGACAAAACATTTTTCAAAAATACATTTTACAAATTATTTTTGAATTAAAAAGAAATGTTTTAATTGGAAAAATAAGTATAAAAATCCCAACAGCTATTTTTCCCTCCAAAACAGCTCCAAAATTCCCCAAATAAACTTTCACCACAAAAAAAAATGGGAGCGTCCTTTTCTGGCACGGTACCAGTAAATTTAGTGGTACCATGATATATTTAATGGTACCGTCTCTTGGTAACGGTCAAATTTTCTTTGCCTATAAATAGTGGACCATTTTACATTTCCAACTTGATTTTTCCAGTCAGTTTTCTCTGGTCTAATCCCTTCTTAGTTAGATCTCTTTCTTTGATCATTTAGAGAGTTTTTCTTTTGTTTAAGAGTGATTCTTTCATCCAACCAAAGATCACCTTCATTCCTCTATTAGTCCAAGAGAAGAACACAAAGTATCAAGACGATACAAGGTGTTAGAGTCATTGTGTAGTGCACTTGCATTACTTGTTGTATCTAGACATACATCAAGTTGTCACTGTCTTGTTTAGTCATCTTGTGTGGATCATTGTGATCTTGTAGAGATCGGGGAGATCTTGTGTAGCTTGTGTTGATAGTGAGTAGATCGAGTAGATCGTGTGAAGATAGGGTTGATCGTGTAGATCGTGAGGATCGGGTAGATCTTGAGTAGATCGGGTAGATCGAGTGTAGATCATGTGGATCTTGTAGCTTGTGTGATTTGTGAGGATCGGGTAGATCGTGAGTGAGATTGGTACTAGCTAGATTAGTACTCGACATCTAGCTTAGTGTTGGAAAATAATGTAAGCGACGCGGTTTATGTGTTTAGGCCTTAAAACACAAGGTTTGTTATGTTGGGCCATAAAACATAACGGGTTTGGTTGTACCCAAAGAAGAACTCGACATCTAGCTTAGTGTCGGGAAATATTGTAAGCAATGTTGTATGGTTTTCTCCGCCGAGAAGGGAGCTTGTTGATTAGTGGAGTAACTCTTGAGTTGGGTACTCAGGGAGTGGAGTAGGGCGAAGAGGAGCTTCGTGACCGAACCACTATAAATCTTCGTGTCTGGTTTGCGCTTTCTTTACTTATCTCTTTACGTTTATTCTTGCATTTACCGCTTTACATTTATACTTTGCATTTCATTTATATTTGTGTGGTTTGTTGCTTATATCATGTTAGTTGTGTTTGTGTCATGGCATGTTATTGCTAATATGTCTAAGTTTGTGTTAATGTGACATTCCTTACTTGTTGCTTTATATTATCTCTAGTTCTTGTAAGACTAGTTGTTGGGAACACATTATATATTATCAAGTATCAGTCATATTTTGTGTAATAGGTTGCTTTATTATTTAGGCCTTTATGTTAGTTATTAAGGTTCGGCCTATGTAGAATGCCCATGGGCCGTGGTCTCTTATTTATCCCTTTATTAGGGCAACGCCCCTTATCTGTACAAACACTATAAATACCCCCTCCCGGCCTTGAAGGGAGAGGGTGTTGGTTCATTTTAATTCATATTTCATTATTCATACTCATGTTCTTTCCATTCTTTCTCTCTCTAGATCTAGTAAGCATGTGTGATAGATTTGTGACCTAACAAGTGGCATCAATCGCCAAGGGATAGATTAGGTTGTTTTAGATTAGATTTGGTAGAAAATTTGAAGATTTGAGCTACTGTTCTTCGAGTAAGCAGCGTTTTCTCCGAGTAAGGAGTTGAAGTTCTCCGAGTAAGGAGTTATTTCTTCTAGTAAGCTTCATTTCTTCGAGTAAGTAAGTTGAAGATCTTCGAGTTAGGAGAATTCTTCAACTTAGCTTTCTAGTAAGCCTTGATCCTTTGAGTAACACTTCGAGCTAAAAGTAAATCCTTCGAGTTAGAAGATTGTTTTTAAGTTCTGTTTATACTTTCCGAGTTAGGAAATCAGAACTTCTTTATTTATAATCCTTCAACTAAGGGAATATATACTTGGTGAAATCTTATTCTTCGAGTAAGCTTTTATCGTTCAAGCAAGTTCTTCGAGTATCAACTTTTCGAGTAAGTAAATTTGAAAGTATTGCAACTGAACTCTTCGAGTAACAAAGGCTTCAAGTAAGAACTGATTTCTTCTAGTAACCATCTTTCGAGTAAGGAAGCTTCGAGTATGGACAATTGTTTCTAGTAAGGACATTAATTCTTCAACTAAGGATTTTTTTTCTTCAAATTCTTCTACTTAGAGATCGAAACTACAACAACAACCTTCGTTATCCTAAAAGATCAATCATGCATAAGTTACTTCTTCATAATGTCTCAACCACCGAACTACAATTACTTCTACAATCAACAGCAGCAGTATCGTCAACAACAATCGTATCCTCAACAACCACAGTATCCGCAACAACAAATTTTCATGCAACAACATCAATTTCTCCCACAACAACAATTCCCTCAACAACAACCATATCAACAACAACCGATGCAGTCCTACCCACTTCCAGCAAAACAACCACACTGGTTTGATCAGATGTGAGAAGCAATAAGTAGTCAACAATCAAGACACGAGGCTGGATCATTAGACACACCCCCTATGCTCACTCCGGGTAACTATGTGCAATGGGAAAGTCGATTTTTACAGTTCATTGAACTCAAGAAACCGTATGGAAAATACATGAAAAAGGCTATCATTGAAGGACCATTTCAAGTGCCAACAACAACGGTTCCTGGAGATCCTAATGCCATTCCTCCAAGAGAAGCAACTGTGACCCCTATTCCTGATGCTCAGCTTACAGCAGAACAAGTACTTCATAAATAAGCCAATGAACTTGCAATGTCTTACATCCTTCAAGGAATTCCTAATCCAATCTTCAGAAGTATTGATGCACAGAAGACTGCTAAGGACATGTGGAAACACGTTCATCTTCTCATTGAAGGCACTGAATTGAACCAAGAAGATATGGAATCAAAACTCTATCTTGAATACACAATGTTCATGATTGAAGCAGGAGAATCACTAGAGTCTTATTACCATAGGTTCACCAACATAATAAACGACTTGGACAGGCACAATATTATTCTACCCAGGATTGCAGTAAACACAAAGTTCCTCAGTTGTCTTGGTCCCGACTGGCATAAATATGTCACCTTTGTCTGTCAAGCAAAGAATCTACACAATTCATCCTATGGGTTGTTGTATGATTATTTGAAGCATCATCAGTCAAAAGTTGATAAAGATAGAGCTGCTCGTGGTAGTTATTCACCGTCAACAACTACAAACTCACTAGCATTGATAGCTCAATCTCATTTTGCTCCACAATCAAACCAGGCGTTTGTCCAACATCACTCTGCTTATACCTCATAAACATCATTGAATCAACTCATTCCATATGAATCATCACCGCAATCTACTGATAATCAACTGGTTCCTTATGACAACACAGATACTATGTTTTACTCCTATGCCAACCGTGATGAAGATGATGCTTTCAATTCATTTAATAAAGGATTTGCATTAATTGCTCGAGCTTTCAACAAGTTCTCCAACAAATCCAACAACCGTCTTCGTACTTCATCCAAAACTTGCAATCAAGCTGTTGTCCACGATGGAAGAGTTGAGATTCAGAACCGAGCTTATGGAAGAAATGGATCGGGTGGTTACATGGGAAACTCAGGAACAGGGCAAAGGTTTAATGCAGCAGGAGGCAGTCAGAACAGTGCTGGTACTCCACAGAGAAGGGCTGCGATTGTTGAAACAGGGAATCAAGGGATTGGAAACACAATGGTTAGATGTTACAACTGCAACGGGAAGGGTCACTTAGCTAGTGCATGCCCCAAACCAAGAATAAGAGGCAGTGAATACCACAAGCAAGCACTACTTCTTGCTCTTAAGGATGAATCGGGGGGCACTCTTACTGAAAAGGAGAACAACTTCATGGCTAATGCATACTCTGATGATGATATGGAAGACTTGGAAGCTAATGCAGCCGTGATGTTGATGGCCAACATGCAAGAAATGCACATGAGTGAAACAGGCCCAGTATATGATACTGATGGCTTGTCTCTGGTACCTGATTCAACATGTCTCATACATGAAATTGTATCCCCATATGCATCTGCATCAGTCGAAGAGCACGTTGTTCAAGATGACTCATTCTTATCCCCTCAAGAAGATGAACAAATGAACACAGTAGTTACATTTGATGAAGATCAAATTAACCTGGTTGTTATATTTGATGATCCTCTTGATAATGATAAGAATGATCAACTTGAACAAGATGATCTTTTGCTTGGTCTAGATCCAGAACTCATGACCTTGCTATTGACCACCCAAACCCAGTTGGACACATAAAAATCCCAAATTGATAAATGCAATGAGATAAATAGAAACTTAAAAGAAAAAGTTGCATTATTGACTAAGGATCTTGAGTGCTATAAAATACAACTTTCAAACTATGAAACAAAAGAAAAACGGGAAAAGTTTTGAAGTTGCATTCCAACAATCTTATGTTAAAGAACAAGAGTTAGAACATCAGATACGAGAATTAACTGTTTCCAAAAATAACTTGATTTCTCAAATGGAACAAGAAAAATTAGATTTCAAACAACAGGTTGAACTCCTACACTTCTGAACTTTCAAAAACAAAAACAGGGTTTTCAACTTGTCAAGATAATTTTTCTGAACACAAACAAGTATCTAGGAAACGGATTGATTCCTATCTTGAGGAAATTGTAGAGTTGGAATGTAAACTTAAAGAGTTTCAAAAAGTTGTTTATAAAACCAGTGGGTCAGTAACAACAATTCAGAAATTTACTCTAAAACAAAATCCCTAAGGATATGGCTTTGCTATTTGGGATGACAAACCACGTTTTCTACATAAAGCACTCAAGGAAAATCCGAAGTTGTATAGTGCAGAACATCTCTTTGATGACTCTATTATGCGTGTTGTTGTACATAATTATGAAGAAGAACAAGAACAGGAAGAAAAGAGTCGATCTAAAATGAGCAATGTCAGGTTTAATAAACCATTTGATTACTCAAAAGTACCTCATATTACCGACACCTTCGTTCTTCAACAAGATAAAATAGAACAATCATGGTTTTTAATGCAAATGATTGAATCTTCTTCTGAGGTTAGTCCTGTTCAACCAGTGCCACAAGTAAATGGTCCTTTACCAAATTCGGGTGTAATTGCACAATTACCAAAACAATGTCTTGTACTTAGATATTTTAATACGTTTATGGAAGACATAAAATTTTTGGAACAAGCAATTGAACGTAATTCTGAGATAAAAGTTTCTACTTTTCTTTCTCCCTATGAAAAAGAAAATAGAGAAATCTTTCAAAAACAATTTTTGCCACACGTTCAACATCTGCGTCTTTGTGCTACACACTGGGAACAGGAACTTCAATCAGAGGTAACAACCATGATGAACACTTTCAATGCAACTGAAAATACGACCTTAAACCAAAAACGTCGAAATAAAGTTTTACAAAAAGAAACAGATCAACACTTAGAAGATGTTCTCTGTTCTGATATTATCTCTGTGTTCATGAATTCCATTTATGTATCTTGCAATGCTATGCTTGTTGATAATCATTCTGCTGATACTGAAATGTTGAGACTTGAAGTTGGGAATTTTAAAAGAGAAAATGAGAGAATAAGCAAAGTCAATGATGATGTGCAAAACAAACTTTCAAAAGAGATTTTTCAACTCAATCAAAAGTTGCAATGGTGTCAAACTCAAAGTCTGGATTTTGAATTAAAGTTGCAAAGTAAAAAAGAACCAATGTCCTTTCAAAACAGTCAAAACAATCACGCTTCCAAAGTTCAAAATCTTGAAAAAGAAAATGTTGTTTTAAAACATCAACTTTTTGAACATAAAAAGGACATTGATGAAGTTCGTCAGAATAGGAATGACACTGTTCGCTTAAATCGAGAATTGGATTCTAAAATTCAACAAAAGAATCACATCATCATTGAACTCAAAGAGAAAATTAAATTACTTGAAAAAGGGAAATTTGTCCACACAAATGTGATTGCACCAGGCATGTATAAAGTGGATAAGACACCTAGGAAAGCATCCCCTCAGACTACTAATGTGAATGCTTCGAATTCTACATGAATAGTCACCCCTCATAGCGTTAGCAGATCCGAGCCTAAAAGCAACAAAAAGAAGATTAGTATCTGGCAACGTAAGAGCGGCACACTAAAAGATCAAGAAGTAGAAGACCACCTTAGGAGTTTGAATAAAAAGCATGTTGTGTCTGATGTAGAATCAAACTTAAAAACTTGTATTTCTAATCATGATGTAACAAATGCTAATACTTTGAATGCCGTGAATGTTTTTAATGTTTTGAATGTTGATGCTTATTGTGTGTTTTATCGAAAAAGCATGTTATCTGGTGATCATAATAAGTGTGTTGCAAAGTCTCTTTTGTCTCATAATCAGAAACGTACATATGGCATTTCCTCTAGGCCCACTACTGCTTCTAAGTCAATATTAGGAAAACCGCCAAGTATAGTTTCTAAGACTGCCGTAGACAAAACCATAGATGCTACTAAAACAATCCAATCACCTAGTGCATTTACTAAGAAGAAAGATGAATCTAGTTGGACATGGCAATGTTGGCTACAGAGGAAACCTAGTTTTACCTGGTTACCTAAAATGCTTAAATATTGTGCTACTAACCCAACGGGTTCCACCGTTACCATCTCTCCATCTACATTGTCTTCATGTGATGCAGGTGATTCAAATTGTCCTTTGGATTGTTGATAGCGGATGTTCCCGACATATGACAGGCAACCTCAAACTTCTAGTAAACTTTGTTGCAAAGTTCATAGGCACTGTCAGATTCGGGAATGATCATTTTGCCGCTATCATGGGCTATGGAGACTATGTCAATGGCAATATCGAGATTAGCCGTGTATATTACGTTGAAGGCCTTGGACACAACCTTTTCTCAGTAGGACAATTTTGTGATGGTGATTTGGAAGTTGCATTTAGGGAGAAAACCTGTTTCGTTCGTGATTTACAAGGACACAATCTGATGATGGGCAAACGCGGAACAAGTCTCTACACCATTTCTATGTCTCACATGACCGCTTCTTCTCCCATATGTTTACTCTCCAAAGCACATTCAACAAAATCCTGGCTATGGCACAAACGACTGTCTCATTTGAATTTCAAGACCATGACGGAACTTGCTCGTCATAAACTAGTCGACGGTCTTCCAAGGTTTCGGTATGCAAAAGATCACCTATGTCCAGCATGTGAACAAGGGAAAAGTACTCGTGCTCATTTTCCGTCTACAACCGAACACAGTACTGATCATGTTCTACAACTTCTCCATATGGATCTATGTGGCCCAATGCGTGTTCAAACAATCAACGGGAAACGTTACATATTGGTAATCGTCGATGATTTTTCCAAATAGACTTGGGTCTACATTCTACGTACCAAAGATCAAGCTCCGTCTATGATCATCACCTTTCTCACCAAAATTCATGTTCAGCTTCGCAATACCGTCAGAAAAGTCAGAACAGATAATGGAACTGAATTTAAGAATCAAACTCTTCGAGATTACTTTGAGAAAATAGGAATTGAACACCAAACATCTATTGCCAGAAGTCCCGAACAGAATGGGGTTGTCGAAAGACGCAACAGGACGTTAGTGGAAGCTGCAAGGACGATGTTAATAAACGCTCAATTACTTGATTACCTATGGGCTGAAGCTGTCTCCACTGCTTGTTACACACAAAATCGTTGTATGATCACCAAAAGGCATCACAAGACTCCATATAAGATTGTTCACAACCGTAAACCAAACATAAATTACTTTCATGTATTTGGGGCCCTTTGTTACCCAAATAATGATCGTGATGACTTTGGAAAACTAAAAGCCAAAGCTGACATTGGAATCTTTGTTGGATACTGTGAGAACTCTAAAGGTTTTCGCATCTGGAACCGTCGCACTCGAGAAATTCAAGAGACAATACATGCTAATTTTGATGAGCTTACAGAGATGGCTTCTGATGCACCACTCTCTCTCAACCGTAAGGATTTGGAAACATTGTTTGCTCCACTGTTTGATGATTCTATTGCAAATCGTGCACCAGATGTATCTACAAGTTCCGCTGCACAACCTGATCATATTCCAGTACCTGATACACATGCCACTACAACAACAACAATTGTTGAAGATGCACCTACAACTGAATCTCCTTCAACAGAAGAACAAACTGCTTCCAATACTGAGAATGCAGCTGAAGATCCCCTACATCAAGAAGTACCCACACCTGCAAATCATGACGAAAATGCATTCTTTAACCCATTTGCTCCGGCTCCAACCGTTCCCGGTATTGCTGAGTCATCAACAAGCAACTTGGATCCGTCTAATATGCACAATAATTTTCAACATTATCCTTCAACCCACAAATGGACAAGAGATCATCCTTTAGTGAATGTGATTGGTAATCCATACAATCCAGTCATGACACGGAAAAGACTTCACACGGATGGTGAAACATGCATTTATGCACTTACCGTCTGTCAAGCAGAACCAAAGAATATTAAAGAAGCCTTAACTTATGACAATTGGATTGAATCAATGCAAGATGAACTTGATCAATTCAAAAGTCTTAAAGTTTGGGAATTGGTAGAAAGACCTGATGGAGTCTACATTGTCAGACTCAAATGGATTTGGAAAAACAAACTGGATGCTGCTGGAATGGTTATTCGTAACAAATCTCGTCTGGTTGCCAAAGGCTTTAGCCAAGAAGAAGGCATTGATTTTGAAGAATCTTTTGCACCAGTGGCTAGACTTGAAGCTGTCCGCATGTTTCTGGCGTATGCTGCCCACAAGAACATCACCATTTATCAAATGGACGTGAAGACTGCATTCCTGAATGGACAACTCCGTGAAGAGGTGTATGTCACACAACCAGAGGGCTTCATCGATCCAGATCATCCAAACCATGTGTACAGACTCAAGAAAGCCCTATATGGCCTTAAACAAGCCCCGAGGGCATGGTACGATAAATTGTCTGCATTCTTGCTTGCTAATCACTTTACCAAAGGATCTGTTGATCCCACACTATTTATACAAAAACACGGGGAAGACATCTTAATTGTTCAAATTTATGTTGATGATATCATTTTTGGTTCAACACATAAAAAGTACTCAAATGCTTTTGCTAAACTAATGAAACAAAATTTTGAGATGTCTATGATGGGTGAACTTACGTTCTTCTTAGGACTTCAAGTTCATCAATCCCCCTGTGGTATTTTTCTTAATCAGTCCAAATATCCTCTAGAGATTTTAAAGAAACATGGCATGACAAGTTGTGACACATATAATACTCCTATGTCTACATCATCTCCAAAGCTGGATGCTGATTTACATGGGACACCAATTGACCCTACAAAATACCGAAGTATGATTGGGTCACTCATGTATCTAACAGCCAGCCGACCAGATATTGTATTTGCAACATATCTTTGCTCCCGCTATCAGTCTCGACCTACTGAAAGACACCTCTCTGAGGTTAAAAGAATCCTTCGATACATAAAGGGAACCATTCATTTGGGGATCTGGTATCCGAAGGATTCTGGCTTTGAACTAATTACTTTTTCAGATGCTGATCATGCAGGATGTCTAGATACACGTAAAAGTACATCTCGGGGAGTGCAGTTTCTAGGAGACAAACTTGTCTCTTGGCAGTCAAAGAAGCAAGATTGTACCTCATTATCGTCTACAGAATCTGAATATGTAGCCATGTCAGCATGTTGTGCTCAAGTCATTTGGATGCGATCACAACTAATGGACTACGGTTACGTTTTCAACAAGATTCCCATGTACTGTGACTCCAAGAGTGCCATTGCCATTTCATGCAATATCGTTCAATATTCGAAGTCCAAACATATCGCACTTCGATACCATTTCATCAAGGAGCATGTGGAACAGGGTACTATTGAACTATATTTTGTGGGTACTGAATACCAATTGGCGAATTTATTCACCAAAGCCTTGCCTCATGCAAGATTTGTGGAATTAGTTCATCAAATTAGTATCCGGTGTTTGACTCTAGAGGATTTAAACAATTTTCTTATACACAATTAAGAGAGTCAAACATCAAAACTATCTTTGTAAATATTTTATCAAAAACACAAAATGTTTTTCTACTTTTACTTTTAAAAAAAAAAAAAAAAAAAAAAAAGGAACAATTTTTCATCTCTTTTTCAGTGTGCAAAATTCAAAACGAATCAAAATATGTTCTTGTAATTCAAAATTAATCAATTTTAATCACAAACATATTTTGAGAGGGAGAATTTTTTATAATATTTTGCACAACTCTTATAAAAAATCTTCATCATGCAACATTTCAATGATCTCTTGAACTAAAATTTCAACAAAATTTTATAAGTATGTGTTAGTTCAAGGGGAAGAAATGATAATTACTTTTATTTTCAATAAATTGGACCAAGGTTTTAACAATAACAAACCTCAAGGGCTGGATTTGTCAACTGTCAAAAGTTTACCACATAAGGACTTTGTTTGAATAGAAAAAATGGGTTAAGGGACTATATGTGACAAAACTTCAAACTTAAGCCTATATAAGCCCCAACTCAGTTTTAAAAACACACAATACTCATTACGATATCAAAATACCGCCAAATTTTCCCACATACATCCAAGTTTTTGATTTTCTTCAAAATCTCGATTGTAAGTGTAATATACATTCAGTTATGCATTTTAATCACTCGCTCGAATTCTTGTACCATTTCTGTGGGTAAATTGCTTGATCGCCGATTTAGGGTTTAAGGGTTTGGATAAGGCATTTCTTGTATTATTAGCTTATAATCTAATTAAGTTAGTTGTATAGCTTAACAACATGTCTAGGAGTGTTTTACAACTGCTTAATTGTGTTGCATAACTTCAGTGAATGAAATTTGAGATTTTTAGGGTTTATATGGTCGTATTGTTGGCTGGTACCAAATGGTGAAGTGTATATGTGTTTTGAATTGATGGTTATGCTTGTATATGTCCCTAGATAATGCGCTTAAAGTCTTATAGCTTGAATCAAACACAAAGTCTTAGTCAAAGAATTGCATAAGGTATAATCAACTGTGGTGACAAATGTGCTTGATTATTTGGATTTCTGGGTAATAGGATATGTTTAGAATATGATTAGGAAGATGTTTGATGCTTACTTGATGTATTAAACAGTGTTAATAAGAACTTGGGAAAGTATGAATGACTTCGAGTAAGTAAAGTAATCCTTCAACTAAGGATGAAGTTCTTCGAGTAAGAAGTTAAATGTTACTTACTTAGGAAAATTTTGTAAAATCCTTCGAGTAACAGATATAATTCTTCTACTTAGAAATATTTACAAAATTCTTCGAGTAAGTAATATTTCTTCTACTTAGAAAAGTTTTACAAAAATTCTTCGAGTAAGGATTATTTCCTTAACTCTTCGAGTAAGGAAAATTCTTCAACTAAGGAATTTTTATTAAACTCTTCGAGTAAGAAAGGTTTTATCAAAATCTTCGACTAAGTCTGCTATTTCTTCAAGTAAGTATGATATCATGTTTCTCCGAGTTAGGAGGGTTTCAAGATTTTCGAGTAAGGAAAATGGTTATCTCCAAGTAAGGGATGTTATGTTCAAATTTTTTCTCAAATCCTTCGAGTAAAGGTTATTTTTAATACTACCTTCGAGTAACCAACATTTCTTCGAGTAAGCCATGTTTTTTCAGACTTAGTGAATTTTTTTCTAAGTGTAGAATTGAGTTAAGTTGGAAAAATGTGTTTGCTCCAATATGGTTGTTTGCTTACTATGTTCATATTATTTATGATCATCTTACATGTCTCTCTATATGGTGCATCATATCAGTTAGGCACATATCATGTAATAAGTGACTTACACTAACATATATATACAATTTCCATTGTGTGTCTTTGTTGGTGTTTGTACTACACATGTTGAAAATGTCTCAAACATCCATAGCAAGGAATGAATTGATCCCATAAGGTGATGAAAGAAAGATTGGAGAATCCAACTCCAGAGTTGACTTGGAGAAATTGCCATGCCATCCTACATGCCAAGTCATGGTGGAGATTCTAAAGAGACACTTCTGCAGACATGTTCTGACTAAGTCCGCTACAGTACCAGAAGTCTACCTCAACCAGTTCTGACACACATTATTCATCAGTCGAGACAAAAAGACAATGGCAGTCACCCTTGATACTAAGAGGATCCAATTCGATGTTCATCTTCTTCGCCGCGTTCTTGAGCTTCCTCCAATGGTATATGGCAAACAAACAAAATTTCTTGAAGATCCTACTTTTGAATGTGTAGTCAGGTCATTAAAACACCTTGGCTATGACGATTCGTCTGAAGAACTCTCTTCACATTCAAAGGTGGATAGAAAACACATTCCTTAACCTTGGTTAACCATGTACACTATCTTGAGCCACTGCATAACAGGAAAAGAAACGGGTCACGAGCACCCCAGACTTGAACATCTACTATTCTTCTAGGGTGTCATCAACCTACATCATATGGATTATGCAAAGTACATCTGGACGGACATGATCTATCAAGCCCGCCAGTTTGGACAAAAGAAGGGCTACAAGATTCCCTTCCCACGCTTCACCAAACTTCTCATAGCTCACTTCATGGAAAAAGAACAAGTAATTGATAAACATCCGACTGAAAAGGCCCACACAGTACAAATGGACCATGTTCTTTCTAGAGTGAGAATTCATACCACTAACACCACCACACAAGGCCTTAGAATTCCAGACAAGTTATTAATGGAGGCGGTGAGGGAAACTGAAGCATATGTAAGGTATGACGAAGCTGAGAAGGCAGGTACAGTAGGTATAACAGCGAAGGGTACTACTGGAACAAGAGGAAGAGGAAGAGGTATTAAAGCTGGATCTACTAGAACAAAGAAAATCACCCGAGCTACAAAGAAGAAACCAATGCTCAGGGATGAATCTACTGAGGAAGAAGAAGAAGAGGAACAAAGCCTAAGGGAAGAAAGAAGAAAAAGGATTATGCAGATAAAGAAGGAAATTAATGATGAAGGACTGGGTAAAGGCAAGGGCAAATCAATCAAGATTCAAGAAAAACCTGATGACACCCTTCAACCACCTAAGACTAAAGAAGAGGAGATTACACAACTCCATAGAGCCCTACAAGAAAACAAGGAAAAATATCTGGCTGATATTGAGAGACTTGAGAAAAGGAAGAAAGGTGAAGGATCTACATCACAGTTTAGGGAAGAAGAAGCCTTGTCTCAGTCCGAAGATGATACTGAAGCTACACTGTCTAAATCATTGAGTGCCTCACCAAGTGAATCTGAGGGTGAATCGGAAGAATTTGAACAAATCATTCACATACCCTCATAATCAGATGAAAACAAAACTGATGAAGATAAAAGTGAAAGTGATGATAAGGATGAAGAAGATGAAAGTAATGATGAAAAAGACGATGAAAGTGATGAGGATGATGATGACCAAGATGATGATAATCAAGATGAAGATCCTATACCTACTCCACTGGTCATTCCATCATTTGTGGATCAAACCTCCAAAACCAAGCCTCCATCACCATTACCCACACCTCAACAACCAGAAAACAGTGAACTCCAAGCCCTTAAAGAGCAGCTCAGCGCGTTACAAACTCAAGTGATGACACAACAAAATGATATTAATGAGTTCAAAGCATATGATATCCAGCTAGCAATGGAGCACTACCTCAACAATAATTTACCAGAAGAGATCGGCAGACATCTTCAGGAGACGCTTCCAACTCTTTTGAAGGAATACGTCAAAAGGAAGCTTGATGGAATTGTAGCACATCACATTCAAACCACACCGCTTACAATCTAAACAAAACCATCCAAGACTTCCGCTGCTAATATTAAAGGACAATTGCTAGAGGCTATCATCAATGATCCATAAGAGGAAGATCTTTGCAACGCTTTAATCAAATATATGAAGAAAGCAGAAAAGAAGGATGAGTCGTGCAAGAAGGTTAAGCCTAGCAAACGTCTTCGTGATGATCATGACAAAGACGACCAAGCGAAGCCAAGCGAGAAACAAACGAGAACAACTAGACCTACTGGTACACTACCATCCTCTAATGTTCAGCAAACGGGCGAAGAAGAACTTGTGCCTCAAGAGACTGGAACCATTGATGAAGCTGAAGTTCATGATGATGTCACCATTGATCAAGCTGAAGCTGAAGCTGTTCCTCAAAAAGCTGCAACTTTTCCTGCACCACCTGCAGATGCACCTCTCAAACCCGCTCATGAATGGGTCAACCTTGATGGTGAAAAGTTCGAATGGTTTGAAGAGATGGTGGATGCTTACCCAGAAATTCAATAGATGAAGTCCCTGCAGAAGGATCAGTTTTGGACTTCACAAAGAAACTGAAGAAAGTGATGAAGGTCCAGAAACTGCAACTATCAGATATTGTCAAGATCCGCAAAGCAAGGTTCTCTCAATTCAAGACTTCAACGACATCTCAACTGGAATTTGAATATAATCTGGAACAAGTCGCATGAGCTTTATCTGAGAACGTGAACTGGGATGTTTCAAGACCTTCTCATAAAACCACCACTTTCCAATTTCGTGACTACTCACAACCCTTACCCCTCATCGGTCTTGCCCATAATCCCAAGACACCCAAAGCTTACTTCTTCAACAATGACTTGGAGTATCTGATTTATGGGAATACAAATCCAGAAAAGCGGTATGCTACCTCTCTCACAAAGTTCAAGGCAGCCACCTATGTGCAAGAAGGTTTAGAAGAACAGATCGGAGACTTGTTCATCAACTCAATTGAAGAATACAATGATGAAGCTGTTCTGGGAATCTTCTATTGGCCTGACATGAGAAAATGGTTCTACAAATGGAAACTTACTTTTACCTCGGAACATAAGGTATACTACAAAAGTAAGATTCTTTTCATTAAGAGTGCTGAGACAGAGTCGAAGTATGGATATAGTTTTCTGTCCAAGATCACGGTTCAACGACAAGACGACAAGGAGTACACATTCAACGAAGCCGATTATCCTTATTTGAATCTAAACGACATTGAAGATATGTACCTGCTCAAGATTCAAGGAAAACTCGAGCATCTTCCTGGTAGCCTTTAATATGACATCATCAACTCTATACTTCTCTACATCCGAAGTATCGTGATCAAGAAAAGAGTCGAAGATGTTCATCTTGGAGTTGAAAGTTACCAGAAGAAGTTGAATCTAATCAAACTTGATCTTCGACCTCCGGGTATAGCAGAAATGAAGCCATATTCCTTCAGCAACAGACCATTTGGGGTGGTATACGTGAGATCCGAAAGACCAAAGTTCATGGGCTATCAAGATATTCACAAGTTTAGCGATGAAACTTTGATCCAAGTTAGGGCTGAACTTGATCACATTCTGGAAAATCAAACACAAGGAAGGAAGGAGGGTTGGCTGAGGCACATGACTTGGAGAAGGAGCGATGTGAAGCAAGCGGTCAAGTTCTTGGCACGAATTGTCCACCAGCTTAAGCATCGGGTTCAGATGAGAAGGTTGGAAAGTTATATGGGTGGATGAGCTAGAGATCCGAAAATTCTCACTTTTCGCCGTCGAGAGTGAAACACTGGTATCATTGTCAATTATTTGTCATCATTCATAAATGTTTAAATATGACTATGGCTTGTACACAGATAACAGTGCACAAATCGTACTTGTAATGAAAGGACCTTGAGGTACGCTTCAGTGCCTCAATCCTAATATAAGGAGCGAAAGCTTCTTACATTTGAGTAGAATTAATTAGAATTTTCTAAGTTTTTTCAAAATTCTGCTCAAAAGAACAAGTATTCCCTTGTTAAGGGAGAGTACTTGAAACAAATATCTTTGTTTAGAACACAAAAGTTCTTGTTGAAATTATTCCCGTAAACCTCAAAAAGCATATTTTAATCAAAAGTTTTCCAAAAACAACATGAATATGCTATTTTTGAGGGGGAGAATAAGTATGTGATTAAAATATGGTAATTGAAAAGATGAAATCTCGCATGAGCTCGACTCAGATTATACCCTCGAATTGACGAATATCAAATGTCATTAATCGAAAAGACATGTCTTGAACGGGTAATAATTTCAAGCTGGTTTATCCAATGATGTAAACGTGTATCGCAAAGGACTTGTCTGAGTAAAGTGTACCGATTTCGAGAGATTCTTCTTTGAATATGACCTGGACGGGTAATAATTTCAAGCTAGTTTAACTAGTGATGTAAACGTGTCTCGCAATGGTCATATTCACTGAAAATCAATCAATTCTAAAAGTGCTGACTCTACCCGACATGTGCAAATTCACTTTAAACACTTATGAGCACATGTTAAGGGGGAGTATTACTAAAAATGCAAAACTCTCAAAGTGTTAACAATATATGTTTTACAATCATAAACACTTTGAGAGATTTTTCAAATGATTGGTTTTATGGCAGCATAGGATAGTCATGGAGATATAAGGTGACTAAGGTTAGGAAACCGTCCTATGATCCGCCAGAGCCGGAGGGATCTACCCATAGACAATACCAATAGTTTAGTACTAGAAAGTCCTTAGGTATGATTAATAAAAAAGGAGTAAAGAAATAAAAGGAGAAAGAAGGGGTTGAATAATTAAAAAGAAATGTAAGAGAAAGGGTGAAAAGAAATAGCCCTCCATATGTTCAACCTTAGGGCAGAAACCGGGTTCAATTTATATGCTATTGGTTGTTACTATGGTGACACCGGTATTGAAGAATAAGCCGCCATGGACCCAGTGACGCACTGCACTAAACCTTCTAGCCACTCAGGTGTCTCTCAAAAGACACTTGTTTCATTTCTCACGGAGAACCCTTCATTATCTATCGACCTCTCATTCCGAGATGAGTTGACATTGAAAAGGAGGCACTCTGCTCCATGCCTCCGACGACTAAAACGAATATGCACTGAATCAAATCTAGAGCCGCGAGATACATAAAAAGATCTCATAGGAACACTTAACATTTCTACACTGGTTGTTCAACAATAAGAACACCAGCTGTAAATTACAAGAGTCCTACACACATCTTAGTAATCTGTCAACAACATTCATGAGGGAACTCACAATTGTGATTCTCAGTGATTGAGTGAAAATTCCTGCCAGGGTCAACATCAAACAGCCCTGACAGCAGGTCACTTCGGTAATCCCTCGTAGATTACGCTTAGTGTTCGAGGTGGTTCCAAATGGTCTACAGTCGTGGAGTGATACTTCGGTATACTTCAGCGGCTCACCTGAATCGTTGATACACTTTGGTGTATCTGAGTTAGCTCTCTTGGGAGCATCCGATTCAGGAACGGCCTTGGCAAAGATTAGGGAAAGTCTTCACACTATGCTGTTGACGATCTCGAAGTCCGAACCTGTAAGTGCCGGATGATTTGTTGCTAACTGTTTAAATTGCAGGTAATCATGGAGACCAGGAGTTCCACCACCACCTTTTTCATCATGCTCATGCTATTATCACGAAGGAAATTTTCACAAATATTAAAGCAAAGTAAAAGTTCAAAATCCAAAGAATGAAGCTAAAGAGTGAGAATTACTTGAAGTATGAAGATCAAAAGTCAAAAGTAAGTATGAGCATGGTGGAAAAGACTTCAAGACATCTTGATTAAAGAACGTTGGTGGAAGGCAGATGATGACATTACCATATCACATAATACAAGAACAAAAGAACAAAGATACGAGAGATGTCGAAGCCAATGAAGCAAAGAAGACGTCAAGCAACCTTGATGACCAATACTTAGGTGAAGATTATTGGGAACACATTATATATTTTCAAATATCAGTCATATTTTGTGTAATAGGTTGCTTTATTATTTAGGCTTTTATGTTAGTTATTAAGGTTTGACCTATGTAGAAGGCCCATGGGCCGTGGCCTCTTATTTATCTCATTATTAGGGCAACGCCCCTTATCTGTACAAACACTATAAATACCCCTTCCCTTGAAGAAAGAGGGTGTTGGTTCATGTTAATTCATATTTCATTATTCATACTCATGTTCCTTCCATTCTTTCTCTCTCTAGATCTAGTAAGCTTGTGTGATAGATTTGTGACCTAACACTAGTGTTGACACTTTTCATATTATGTCACACTTGATCGGGTGTTTGATACAAAAGTTTTTAAGTTTTTAAATGGAAACGTATTCACCCCCCCCCCTCTACGGTTTCCACAATTGGTACCAGAGCCACGTCGCTCAAATTTTTAAAACAAATGGTTTTCAAAATTGAGTATGATCCATGTATCAAATTACCCATGAAGGGGAATATAATATGAAAAGTATTTACGTGCTTAATACTTACAAGTTTTGTTGTTAAGTATATTTTTTCATACTAGCTTGAAAGCTTTTTTAAACAAATAAAAGAAAAGAGTTTGTAAGTGTCCGGTCATGTCTTTTGAACGAGTCGTAAAGTGATGCGGTTTTGAAAGGATTGTTTGGGACAACTCTTTGTTTTATAGTAAATATATGTTTGTAAATGTTTTTCTTAGTCCTAAACATGGAAATGTTACTTAACATATTCTACATGTTCGGTATCTAGTTTACGAAGTTTTACATCTCTTCGTTACGTTGAAACAAAAATTCAGTCTGAGACAGAACTGTAACAACAGTGGATGGTACCACTAAATATAGGACTATACCGTTATATTTAACGGTACCGTGGGGTATTTAAAGATACCGTGCATGTGTCTGTCTGTTTTCAGAATTGGGTCATTTTCATAAATTCGTATAAAATCAACCATAAGTCCATAGGAGTTGTGACATCTATCTTTTTAAACGTAATTGAGTCTATTTTCATTTAAAAAATATCTTTATGAATTGTTTCTAAGTGAAGATATATTAGAGTCCTTGATTTGTAACGAAAGATCCTTTTAATTATGCCGTTTGTGCAAATTTTTGGCCAAAATGAAAAAGGGCGTTTCAACTTTTGAACATTGATGTATTTTCAAAGTAACTTGGTAAAAATCTTTAAAATGGGGAGGAAACAAATTCATTTGAAAGAAAATAAATAAAGTCAAGCTAGGTATACATTGTTATACTTAATACACAAAATGACGATAAGTATTTTTGTGTGTTACGCTAAATGGTTATTTGTTTTTCTTTATGTCTTGGTATTGTTAGTGACCGGATCTAAACACACACGTTGTGTTGGGGATACTTTGAGTATATACTTGATAGCACGCGGAATTTACTACCAAGTACTTAGAAGAATATGAGTTTATGTTTAGTGATTGATTAAGTAAGACAATAAGAACAACCGATATCAACCAAATTATCACTTCAATATATCAAACGATTACAATATGAACGTGAAGAACACTTGATAATTCGTATGAAGGATATTAGGTATTCGGTATTAGATGTAATCGATATATGTAAACCCTAATCTAAGGATCTCTTTTTATAATGCAAAGAGTCCTATACAAGTTAAACATCTAACCATATCATTCTATACAAATAAGATATATAACATATCTTTTCTATATTTATCTTCACACGGTTTCACCTTGATCTCTTAAGCAGTCCTAACTGTTCTTCCATCAGTAGTCCTAACTGTTCTTCCATCAGCAGTCCTAACTGTTCTTGTATTCTTCAACCGTACTAACTGCTTAAGTTTAATTCCCAACAATCCTCCCCTAAACTTATGATTTCAATGCAAATCAATAAGTTTCTTGAATTAAACTTCTGATTAGGTTGATGGGGTGGATTCTTGCAAACACTTGTCTTTAATCTCGAAACACTTTGGGAATTATCTTCACATATCATACTCTTTTTGGTCAACTCTTCAAAAATTTCCAAAATTAATTTAATCCCATCAAGGAATTAATTCCTTATACCAACCCAAGAGTTAATTCCTCATATCAACCACGCATTGAATGTCATTAACCCTTCATTAACTCTATAAAAACTCACATATCCACACAAAATCTTCAACACAAATCTTTAACTTTTCAATCACAATGAATTCTTCTCCACCAAACATTATAGAAATCTCATCCGACTCTTCTTCAGATTCTGGAAGTTCAGGTTGGAAAAACTATTTTCCACCAAACTATTCTTCAACTTCAAGAATTAATCTTTCAAAGAAAAAGGCTGAAATAACCTCGTCTGAAGAACCTTCAACAGATGAACTTCCACCTTACGTGGATGATTCATCCTCCTCTTCTGACTCATCTGATGATGATGATCTTCAAAAACTATCAGTCTTATTAACAAAAGAATTTGAAAAAGCTGCATCATCAATGAAAAGAATGCCTGTTCCTGAGAAGAAGCAAGTTCCAAAACCAAGAACAGTTGTACTGGCACTCCCTTGCAAGAAGGTGTCTGACGTCATGGGTAGCAGAGGAGCCCGCAGCAAAACCATGCCGGATATCCAAGGAAAAGGAAAAGGAAAGCTTTGGTAGTTGTGT
Organism: Artemisia tridentata subsp. tridentata; assembly: GCA_021014915.2. NCBI lineage: Eukaryota > Viridiplantae > Streptophyta > Magnoliopsida > Asterales > Asteraceae > Artemisia > Artemisia tridentata. The sequence goes on along the minus strand of CP139506.1, from coordinate 205,543,549 downwards.
TGTGTTTGTGTTGTGTAGGTTGTGTGATGTTAGGAGTTTGTTGGTTTTGTTGGTTTGGCTTATGTAATGAATCCACCTCTGTAATGAATAGACTTCAAGCACTTCTTTAAAATTCATCTTTGACTCTTAATTCCTACCCTGAATTTCATAAGCATCTTTAACAGCAACTAGAACAAACTTAATCCTCCCCTGTTTGGAAGAATCCTCACCATCAGATGAACTAGAACATATAACATCCAAGCTCAGCATCCAATAAGACCATTTGTACAAGTTACCATCAATTCAGTTATCTAGTTTCAATACTGCTCTCAATAATTACAGATGTATTACCTTCTGAGAGAGGTGTATCACAGAGTATAAACTCAGTAGGAACTAAGTTTTGAACAATCCGTACAAACTGGTGAAGCCAGCAGTTCAAACTGATAGCAAAAAGTTTTCAGAGATAAAATCAATTTTTAATTTTAATGTGGATTCGAAAACAGTTTTTGTCCACTTATAGTTTTTAGCAAACTATCAGCTATGAACGGATTTGACTTGTCTTTACCAATAGCTGTTTGCTATGGACTAGCTAACTCTTCAAACTTAGATTTGGTGAGTTGATAACCAACCAGTTTTTGGTAAACTGTCAACCATAAACGGATTTGAGTAGTCTTTGATGCACCATTGGGTTTGGTAGAACTTTTAACCCAATGTGCTGAGGCCTTGAGAGCATTGCCCCTTTTTCCCTTAACATTCAAGTGCCTAGCAGTAGGATTTGTTGGTCTAGTAGTTGGAACTGCTGACCTAGCAGTTGGAACTGCTTGTTTAATCTTAAGCACCTACTTCTGATTAGTCATTGTTGTTTTCTGATAAAAATGCCTTTTAACTGTTTGTGCATGATTTGAAAATTGTTTTGCACTAGCAACAGTTTGCTTGTTATTAAACCACTTATTTTGACTAGCAGTTGAAACTATTTTGATGCCAGTCTTTAACATAACAGCTTTAGGTGACATCTTATGATTTGCATTAGGGTTTATCAATCTAGTTGGACTATTTTGAGTTACCCTAGCATTGTTATTCCTGTTCACCCTTGCATTCCCAGTAACCCTCTTTTTCAATGGGTTAGAATCACAATAAGCAGCCATATGATCAAAACTTCCACAAACAAAACATACTTTTCTAATCATAGCAAACTTATCATCCATTTTCTTAGACTTTGAGTGATTCCAGTTCCTATGACTACTCTCAGAACTTGATGATCTGTTCTTAGTCCTATACATCTCAGCATATCTAACACTTTTCCTAACTGGTTTTATGTTTTCAGTTTTAACCACTTTAGGAGCATGTTTAACTTCTACCTTAACAACATTAGGTTTATCCTTAACCTCTACATTCTCATCATCAGATGTCCACTCCTCAATAGTTGGTGCATCTGAGTTCCTATCAGAGGACATCTTTTCCTCAGAAAGAGATTTATCACTAGCACTCACAAAAGAATCTTCTGCCTTAACAAATTTAACAGGATTCTCACTAACCTTAACACCATATCCAGGAAAATCCATATCCTTAAACTCTTCTAAACCTGTATGAGCTAAATTAATTCCTGGTGGAGCAAACATTCCTCTAAAAGGGGGTGCAACTGACTTATAACCTAAACCTGATTTAGCTTTGTTAAGTATTTGACTCTCTACAATCTTCTTATTTTCCTTTTTAAGCTTCTCTAGTTCATATACAAGTCCACTCATTTTATTATCTTTTATTTGCAATTCCCTCTTTAAAATACCTATCTCATCAGAAAAGTTTGACTCATTCTGTTTATAAAACACAATTTGTTCTTCCAAAACAGCTAATCCTCTTTTATGATTTGACAGACTAAAACTTATTTGATTAAATTCAACTCTAAGATCATCATACTGTTTCTTAACATTTTCATAATCTTTTAAAGCACGACAAGAGTTTGAACATTTTTCAGGTGTATATACCTCAGTGTCTGAGAAAGCCATCAAACCCAAGTTAGCTGGTTCCTCTTCTTCCTCCATGAAGCTCCAATCAAATCCAGCTCCATCTACAGCTACCATAGCCTTGGAAGAAGGCTCTTCAACATTAACTATTCTCCTTGACCCTTGCTGATTCTTAAACCCTTGATTCTGGTTGCTTTGTTGTCTTGGACCACTACATTCCCTGGAAAAGTGCCCCATCTTGTGACAATTAAAGCATTCCACCTTAGACTTATCATACCCAGCAACATCTCTTCCATTGAAGGTAATCTTATTTCCAGTCCTTTGGTAATACTTCTTAGCCCTGATGCTTATCAAAGCCAACTGCCACTTTAAATCCATAGCTTCCAAATCATCTTTAGCAATTTGAAGGAGATCTTCGTTAAAGATCTTAGACCCACCAGACTGTTCTGATACAAATGCATATATAGTCTCTTCAGTCAAGCCAGTAGTACTAGTTTTTACACTAGCAGTGCTAACTGTTGGTATAGCAGTACCAACTGCGTCTTCATCTTCATGATTCGAACTGTTTGAAGAAGATAAAAAAGCCATATTCCCTGAACTGGAACTGGTGTTACCACTCTTCTTGACCTTCTGCTCAACAATCTTAAGATTATTGTAAAGCTCATTCATTGTCATTTTCTCCAGCTCTGGTTTATTGCTCCAAACCACAACATAAGTGTTCCATTCAGCAGGTAAACTATTTAGAAACTTCATGTTGAGGTCTTCTTGAGGTATCACAATCTTCAACACAGTAAGTTGACTGATGATCTTTTGAAGCCTATTAAAGATATGGTCCAAAGTTTCATTGCTTGATGCAGTGAATTTCTCATAACTTTGCTTAAGTAGGGTTTTCTGTGCCTTCTTGGTAGCTTCATTGCCACCAAATCTTTCCACCACTGCTTCAAAAAGAGTCTTAGCCGACTCGTAATGGCTAAAGTTCAGCACTTGATCATTAGGAATTGCCATTAGTAACAAATTCCTAGCCTTCTGATCATTCTTCTTTTTGATTCTCTCCTCGTTTGTAACTGGCTCAGTGTTAAGCTTTGTGATCTTGGAACCATCAGCACGTGTTTCTTCAACAGCAATTGGTTTGAAGGAATCACCATTGATAATAATATCCCATAATGCATAGTCTTGCACCATGAAGTATTGCTCTATTCTGAGCCACCATAAATCGTATTCATTTTGTTTCAGCATGGGGAGTTTAGCAAGGATTGAGGTTTGAGGTGTCTCCATGTCTATCTTCTTGGATTGCTAGTGAGTAAATACTTCTGGTTCTTCTAAACTCAAAGTATCAGAAACCTGGCTCTGATACCACTTGACCGGATCTAAACACACACGTTGTGTTGGGGATACTTTGAGTATATACTTGATAGCACGCGGAATTTACTACCAAGTACTTAGAAGAATATGAGTTTATGTTTAGTGATTGATTAAGTAAGACAATAAGAACAACCGATATCAACCAAACTATCACTTCAATATATCAAACGATTACAATATGAACGTGAAGAACACTTGATAATTCGTATGAAGGATATTAGGTATTCGGTATTAGATGTATTCGATATATGTAAACCCTAATCTAAGGATCTCTTTTTATAATGCAAAGAGTCTTATACAAGTTAAACATCTAACCATATCATTCTATACAAATAAGATATATACCATATCTTTTCTATATTTATCTTCACACGGTTTCACCTTGATCTCTTAAGTAGTCCTAACTGTTCTTGTATTCTTCAACCGTACTAACTGCTTAAGTTTAATTCCCAACAGTTAGTTAATATTTTTGAGTGCTTATTGTTATCTTTAGTTGAGCTAGTCATATCTTTAAGCATAAGTGTTTTCATGCGTTGTTGCTATTTGTTGATTATTAGTTTTCTAGTTTATGAGTCAATAGGACTTAGACTAGATTTCTTGCACTAGGTTGCATAATTGGTTTTGCATCGCATATAGGCATAGACCACTTTTCTTGCATATGTGTTTTCGACATCTTGCAAGTTCTAAAATGCTTTAGTAACCTTCTTAGAAATGGAAACTAAGTTGGTTGATCATAAACGTCGAAAGATATTGTCTTACACAATTATTTTTCCAAACGTTTAAGTGTAAAAAAAATATATCACCTCAAAATATTTAACACTTTCATTAAATCCTTAGCATGATCTCTAAAATATTACCTCCTTTTGTCTTACTTGACCATGGGTTGTCTAAACAAGATAAAAGATCATATTAATACATTAGTATTTAAGTAAAATAAAATGTATTAAACTTGCATTGATCTAACACACACACAAAATGTTTTAAACATTTAGCATTTTACGTATGCTGTATAAAAATGGTTAAAATAATTATTTTTATACTCATGATATGTCGAAAACTAAGAATATTATACTTAATAATAAATAATTTTTCGCACATAAAAATAAATGACAATCTCGAAGTAGTAAGTTAATATGTCATTAACCTCACACTTACAACTAGTATTAAAATAAATGGAACACATTCCTTAAATTTTTATTTTCTTTTTAAAAAGGAGTAATCGTGAGGGTCAAGAAAGACTTCGAGTACATATCAATTCATTATTCAAACTATGATTGATATCATCATCGAATCTAATTGACAAGTTTTCGAGTATGGACATGAAATTGGAGTGTAGGATATTCACTAACACATAAACATAAGATTGGAGCTTGTTATGGATCGAATAAGATATGAGAAGTTAGTGAGAGAAAGGTGGGAACTTAGAGAGAGAAATGTATGTGTATTAGATTAGATAAAATGAGAAGTTCCACCCTTTCCTTTGTGTGGGAAGGGGTATATATAGTCCTTACATAATATGCCCCTAGCGGGCTGTGGAGCGAGCTGACAGAGGGTAAAGACCTGACCCACTCCACAATACTAATAATAATAACTAAGCTACTACTAATATTACTAGTTATCCTACGAGCTATGATGTGCTAATAAGTACTTGGGGTGACCGAGTCTTCAACTGAATATTCATATTCCTAACAATCTCCCCCTGAGGGAGGTCACCCCTGAAGTAATGTTCTGAAATTTTTGCACTTCATCCATGGCTCTTGACTTCATAGCTCGTTAAACAATGATTCTTCACAATCCTTGATCATTGTGCAACAGCAAATCTTCAGATGACTTTTTCTTCTGTCTTGGATGATCTTTGTTGATTCTTTGGAGTTATCATCCACCATGTGTTTCCAAGTCATCTTTCAGTGGTATGTTTCAATGTGATGAGATATTCTTTGAACCGACATGCTCACACTATTTAGAGTCATGATCTTTCAGCATCAGAGTTTGCAGAAGCTGTGTTGAAGGTCTTTTAGTTTATCATGACTTCTTTGATTATAATGATGATGTAGTGTGAACATGTGGTGGTGGACTGGCATCTTGTTCGGCAATCTGCTACAACTGCATCAGCTGCATCATCAATCAGCTACAACCGCAAACAGCTGCAACAGCAATCAGCTACACTCGCCAGATGTTCCTGCATACGACAGTTAGCAATAAAACGTACGGTACTTATAGGTTCGGACTTCGAGATTGTTAACAGCATAGTGTGAAAACTCTCTCTAATCCTTACCAAGACCGTTCCTAAATTGAAAACCCACAGAGGGTTTTTTAAGATCTTACCGTAGTAAATCAACGATTAGGTGAGTCGCTGGAGATCACTCCACGACTGTAGACCGTTTGGAACCGTCGTGATCACTAAGCGTAATCCACAGGGAATTACCGAAGTGACCTGCTTTCAGGGCTGTTTGATGTTGACCCTGGCAGGAATTTCCATTCAATCATTGAGAATTACATTTGTAAATTCTCTCATAAATGTTCTGGCAGATTGCTAAGATCTGCGTAGGACTCATGAGTTTACACCTGGTGTCCTTAATGTTGAACAACCAGTGTAGAAATAATTCGTGTTCCTATGAGATCTTATTATGCATCTCGTGGCTCTAGACTCTATTGTGCGTTTTGATTTGGTGATCGGAGGCTGGAGAGGACTGCCACCTTTTCAATATCATCTAACTCGGAGTGAGAGAGACGATAGAAATGTATTGAGCTCCGTGACAATTGAAACAAGAGTCCTTTAAGGGACCTTGAGTGGCTAGGGAGGGTTGTGCAGCGTATCACTGGGTCCATGATACTTTGTCTTCAATGCCAGCAATCATCTAAGTGATTCTGACAGCATATGAATTGACCCGGTTTCTGCCTAAGTTGTAAGGAGGGCTTCTTTCTTTTCACCCTTTATCTTCACAATTCTTTTTCATTCTTCAACCCCTTCAGTGCTTACCGAGACTTCATAACTAGCACCTTGTTGGGTTTGTTCCAGTACTAGCTCCATCTCAGTCGGCACTTTTCCCTTATCCACTTTTCTCCTTTTTTAGTCATACCTAAGGACTTCTACACTAACTAGTGGATTGTCCCTGGGTAGATCCCTCCGGATCTGGCGGGATCATGGGAACTTGAGCCTAACTTAACCATCCTTATAACTCCATGCATTAATTAAAATGGTCGGTCTTTGGTGTTCTTCCACAATTGCCATAAACCAAATCTTTGAAAAATCTCTCAAAGTGTTCATGATTAAGAAACACATTTTACTGACACTTTGAGAGTTTTGAATTTTTCAAATGTTCCCCCTCAACATGTGCTCGAGTGATTGTTTTATAAATTTGCACATGTTAGGTAGAGCTCGCACTTTTTGAATTGATCAACTTTCACTGAACATGACCGATTCGAGACACGTTTACATCACTGGTTAGACCAGCTTGAAATTATTACCCAGCCTGGTCAAGTCCACAGAAAGTTTCTCGAAACGGTACACTCTACTTAGATAAGACTTTTTCGAGACACGCTTACATCACTGGTTAGACCAGCTTGATATTATTACCCGGCCAAGACGCATCCTTTCGATTGATGACAGTTCAAGTTTCGTCAATTCATTTGTTATGTCTGAGCCACACTCGCATGAGATGCCCAATCCTTTATGTTTTGTTAAAAACCATTTGCTCACCCTCAATATGTGCATCGATATACGAAAGAGTTTAACACATATGGGAGAGCTTGCTTTTACGTCCAAAACATTTTGCTCCCTCTCAATATGTGCATTGATATACAAAGCAGTTTAGCACATACGGGAGAGCTTACATTTACTTCCAAATCATCACACTTTATCAGATTTCATATTTAAATCACATTCACTCCCCTGATCAAAAATTTCAAACCATTTGAGATTTGTGATCCCAATTGATTTAAATAAGTTTAGAAAATTTGGGAGAAAATGTGGTCAGGTTTAAATGTATTCTGATTTCGGAGCATACTATGCTCCCCCTTAAACCACGAGAGAGTGTCACTGCTGATGTTGCACAAATTTGGCAAGGTGTCAGAAATTTGAACAAATATTCTCCTCCTCAATTAATGACCCGTTTTCTATTTAAAGAGTTGTAGTCATTCAATTGAGCGACGAGTATTTGTGAAAATTTAATTCAATTTACCACCTTGTGTAACATCAAGACTCTCTTGAAGAATCAAAAAAGATAAAGAGTCTGATGTAAAGAAGACTTCTCTTCTTATACAAGAAATGATGCACTGAAACGTACATCAGATCGAAGAAACATGGATATAAAGTAATCCATGCCCAGGTGAACATCACCCAGTTGGAGGAACAACTGTCTTTTTGGCGACAAGCTTTCCTCAATGTATAGCGTGGGTTGCTATCTGAAGTAATAGCAAGCCATTAAGACATGTTTTAACTGATTAGTATAACTTCTGCTCGAGCTTCATTTAAAGATCCGTGTCATTGTTGAATGACATTTCTAGATCCATAAATGTTATCGATAAACAGAAGACATGCCTAGGTAGTACTATTTTTGGTATTTTCTGATTTTTATTTTTATTTTTATGGTTTTTATAGGTTTTATATTTTTGTATTTTCTTTTTGTTTAAAGATATATACAACTATGTTGATGCGTGGTTTTGCGACCTTACAACAGGTTTTACCTCTCGAGGGATCTCGAGAAGCTTGCAATCCCCACCAGGCAGTGTACCTGACCGATGTAGTATAGTGAAGTGGCAAGTACCGGGGGATTGATCGTTCTCTAGGGGAATAGTGTCGTTAGGATTGAAAAACTACTCTAATAGGTCTAAGGGTGAGGGAAGATTCTTTTTGTATTTTTATATTTTTTTATAAAAGCAAGTAAAATCTCGGGTTTGAAAGAGTGGGCGGAATTAGTTGCTAGTCAACTAACCCAAATGACTACAAGTGCAAATAAAATAAAATAACTGAAAATGAAAGGTCGTGGAACTTATATGGAGAGAAATGTGTTTACTTAGATTTCCTTACTCCCTAACTATCTTTTACCGGTTGATTAGTGTGTATTAATTGCGTGGATGACGGGTGTATTCCTTAATACCAATCGTGGGGTGGCGTACGTACTTCCCCAACTCTACAAGCTCCTACTTCACTCCTATGTCGAGCCGGCTAAGAAGCTCCTAACATGGGATCACTAGAATTCGCTCATGCATTAAATACAACCATAATAACCTTAGTACGCATTGGTTCATGTTTCTTAAGACGTTCAAGCAAGTTACCGTATAGGAGGTTAGCCAGTTTTCTTAAGCCTAACATCGATAAACAATCATCCAATACAATTAATAACACACTAATAACCAATAATCAATAGTTAGGTTTCATTAGATCTAAGCAAACACAAGATAAATCTAGCCTAGCATGTTAATTAAAAGACAAGAACAAGATATAATCAAACAACACATAGACATATTGAATGATTAAACGATTACTTATCTTCAATTAAACATGGGAGATCCAAGGGTATGAAACCCTTAAAAATGGCAGAAAATTCGTCTTAGGGTTTCTCCTCACAAAGTTGCACACAATGAATAAAAATTGCAAAACTATATATAGAGTTTAGTGGCTGACGGCGTCACGTTATAGATCTTGACGCCGTCACCTCGCCGTGGCTAGGGTTCTCGGATGGTCTTCCTGACGCCGTCCCTCTTTAATCCTCTAAAATCCGCTCTGGCCCGTCAAGGGTTGACGCCGTCAGAAATATGCTTGACGCCGTCTCTCTTTAGCTTAAACCGTGATGGCCTTGATCACCTTAAAGGGTGACGCCGTCAGACTTTCCATTGCAAAACTCTCTGGCGCGTCACGTGTATTTTTCATATCCACCTCTTTTGCCAAGCCATGACGCCGTCTGGAACAATTCTTGACGCCGTCAAGTGTACTTTTCTAGCAACTTTGAAGACTTTGTCGTTTTCTTCACTTTTATGCTCCAAAAACGTCCAAAATGCTTCCTTTTCCAGATTTCTTCTCCAAAGTACCTAAAATGACAAAAGGAACGATTTAGGGCAATATTTGATCAAATAAATACGATTTAGGGCTTAAATGACCCCCTAAAAGCGGTACACTTTTCGCTTCATCAAATACCCTTACACTTGAGATTTGCTTGTCCTCAAGCAAATGCGCTTTTATTCTAATCAAAATACAAGTTAGGGGTCATTTAATGCTAATATAAAAGTAATTACAACAAATAGTCGTTCCACTTTAATCATAGTAAGCACGGAGATTACAAACTAGCACCTCACAAGTAGTGTTTAGATACTCACATCTCTCAGGTGTCATAAAATTATATCTCATAAATGAAAACGGATAATATCTCTCACTACCTGTCATAGCAAATAGATTACCATAGGCTTGGGAAAGGATCGAAAACCTCCTCCACTAGGCGTAAGCACCTAAGATAAACTATCAAAGAGGGCTTTTAAACGGGTTATAACGTTAGGTGTAGGGATATGATAAACACGGATTTGTTGGATAAGGGATATTTTACTGGTGGCGAGTTAAAGATCTTGATTAATTACATGTACAATATGGCATTGCTAAGCCAAGACTAGACTCGACTTAAGCTAAAAACAAAATAACAAAAACATAAAATAAACATAAAATGAAACGGGATGGTAGTCCGTATGTTATTTCTACTTTTCTTTTTCTCATTTTTTTTTGTATTTTTCTTGATTTTTTTTTTTTTTTTTTTTTTTTTTTTTTTTTTTTTTTTTTTTTTTTGCATACACTCTTGCCCTACCACCCAAAATAATACATCAAAGGGGTGTTGCATTCCCCTTACACTTGAACTTTTACATAACTTTACAAATAACTATTCTAATGACTCGAATTAAGATAATCGAAACACTTGGAGTACTTTTAAAATATTTAGCACAAATGGGGGTAATAATGTTCTTCTTCCCCATTACTCCATTACACTAGTACTTTACCCATGAGTCCCAATCGTCCCAAAACAATATGTACAAGGATATGACTCGACTTAGCAACCATGTAATCAATTAGATAATTAACTTGGGGTTTAAACAAATGTTGTCACAATAATGCACTAAAAATGAGTGCATACAAGGTAGGCTAAGGCGATTTGGGTGTACATTTAAGTGGGGTGTAAACAAATTCTTACTTTAAGTAAAATGCTTAAAGTTAGAAACGAAAAGATAGGCTCTGAGGGGTGTACTAGGGGTATCGTGTACTAAAAATGAGTACAACGCAAAGGGTGTGGGGAATTACTTGACCAATGTAGCCAACGTAATTATAACAAAAACACAGGTGTAAAACAATGGGTTAATCCTAATGCCTCTTATCATGTAGTAAATCTAACTACACGAATGTAGTCTCACTTGTGGCCTCGGAATGGTCCTAATGCAAGTTCTAGAATCTAAGTGCTACCGGTACACACATCATAGCATAAATGCTTTTCCTACCAATTCTTGGGGCGAACCTCACATATTTGGGGGTGGAAAAATTTTTTAGTGGTACGGTTTTGTGCTAGTCATATAACTCCTATCCATGAGACGCTCATTAAGATCAAAGTTTCACTCCTATATGTTGTAAAAAATTTTAAATTTGGCACTAAAATTGCCCTAACAGGTATTTATCTTAGTTTTATTACACATCTACCATTAAACAAACAAAAATCAAGTGCACTTGTATTCTCTAAAGTATCGTACTTTACCCCCCCTTACACTTAAGATGAACATTGTCCCCAATGTTCAAATAACAAGATGTAAAAGTAAATAAGGTAAAAGAATGAAATCAAATACTCCCCTGATTCGTTTGGTGGATAAAGAGGTAACATGGTTAAATCTTCTTCCAAGAGAATGTAGAAGCTCCAAGACTAATGCATCGCCAAAAGCTTGATTCCACATACATTTCCTTGTCCAAAATAACCTGTTAAACCTGAGAAAACAAACACGAAAACCTGCATAACAACGGCGGGATAAATCTATATAAGGATATAATGCTTGTGGAATGATAATTTTGCAGATTCCTAGAGTTTATAAGTTAGAGATTTAATAAAAACTTTTTATGAAAACAAAACTTTCAAAAATTTCAGAAAATTAAAACCTGACGCCGTCAGGTTGTAAGGCCTGACGCCGTCAGAAATGATCTGACAGAATTCTCATGTTAAGTTTTCGGAAAATTTCTTGAAAAACTTATACCTTACTTCCTGGAATTCCTGCAAAACATCATTATGACTCGATACAAGCATTTGACTCAAACAATTACTAATATGTATGTTAATTTAATATTGTTATGATTCATGTTCATTTGTTCTAATAAACCGATTTGGATTTCCCTTACACTTAACTTTTGCAAAATACCTTTATATGTAGTTAAGACGAAGTTAAAAACAAAATAAAGCATTTTCACAATTTACTTTTAAACATGAATCAATAATAATAAAAATTAAACACACATACGGAAACAAATAAAATCAAACAACCAAACAAATAAACACACAAAGCAAATAAAGCTTGGGTTGCCTCCCAAGAAGCGCTTTTCTTTATTAACGAGTCTTGTAGCTAGACTCAAAGTCAGCGTACATTACGTGACTCCATCATTGGTCACGGTTCCTAGGCCATTCTCATTTCCGGTTTTATATTCCTGTCCTAATTTCAAACAATCCTTGTAGAAACCGGATATCCTTTCCATAACATAGTCTACTCCTTTATTTCTATCCTCATCATTCCTATAGTAGACCGCTTGCTTAAGCTCCTTCTCAACATTTGACAAATGTTGGAATTGCTCTATCTTATATGGCATTTGGTAGTTTACCTCATCGGTCTCATCCTTAAATCTGACTACCCCCAAGAAAGGTTCATAAGTCATTCTAGAGGCCTCAACAAATGGTTTTCCAAAAACCACTTGAGTTAAGCATGCATCGACTATTGGGCGGATATCTTCTACAATTACAAAGTCGGTGACATAGGTGAAGTTTCCTACATAAACCGGTAATCCCTTAACTCTTCCCGTGAAGTTACTCATCCAACCCTTATCAGGGAACATCCTATACCCAAGTTGATTTTTCATTATCAAGTTGTAGTGGGCTCTAGTCATGATGTTTATGGGCGATTTAAGGTCGATGTAAGCTTTCCACACATGCAAATGCCCGATGTTGCATGGTATGTTGAGATTAGAAGGGTCGCCTATTTTTATAATTGGTCTACCTAGAAAGTATGGTGTCGCGGGGTCATCGAATAAGTCTGTATGATATGCGCGCTCTTCCTTAGTGGGTAGCCTATTGAAGTAATCCTCATCATCATCTACTTCTTCAATCTCACTTTTCCTAACTTCTTTATCAACCTCGACTTTCTTAACCTCATCCTCAGGTTCACTATTATCCTCATTCCTATCAATTGGTTTGATAGTGACAATGTTGACGAAGTGGACGTGTTTGGATGAAGAGGGGTCTTTTACTTAGGGTCCGCTATTTGTGTTCCTAGCGTCCTTATGTGGAGGTGATAGTACTTGGTTATTGAGGGCTTTTAATAAGTTGTCAATTTTATTGGTCATCTCGCTTTGTCTTTGTTTGAAATCGGCTTCAAACTTGGCCAAACGAGCTTCTTGAGATGCCATAAATTGGGACATCAATCCTTCAAAGTTATTGGTACTACCATAATTGTTGGAAGGATTGTTATTGAAAGTACGGTTTGGGGATGAACCGCTTGATTGAAAACGATTAGGTGGGTTGGAAGAATTGGTTTGTTGTGTGTTTTGGTTTTGTTTCCACCTAAGGTTTGGGTGATTTTTCCATGAGGGGTTGTATGAATCACCGTAGGGGTTTGGCTCGGGTTTGAAAGTGTACCACTTGTCTCCCGCTCCGTCGGTACGCGAGGATGCGTAGTCCGCAAAAGCTTGTTCGGGGAGTTCCACGCAATCACGAGTGTCGTGGGGACCACTACATAATTCACATGAAGAAGTGATTTTGTTCACTTGGCTTGAAGGTTTAGGAGCCTCGTAGGATTTCATAAGAAACTTGACTTGGTCTTCAAGTTCTATGATCCTACGGTCGGAAGTGCTTGAATTGTTCGAAGGCAAAGATATTGCCTTGACCGTTTTATTCAAATCACGGGGATCACTCCAACTTTCGTTGTCATAAAGAGCAAGATCTTCTAGGAGAGCCCATGATTGTTCCGCACTTAGATCACATAGCTTACCACCAGCCGCTTGGTCAATGGTTTGCCTCGTGGAGAGATTGATATGGTCATAGAAGATTTGGACTTGGAGCCAAAGTTCTATGCCATGGTGAGGGACTTTTTGGAGTAAGTCCTTGAATCGAGTCCATGCCTCGTAGAGGGTTTCGCCTTGACGTTGTTGGAACATGAAGATATCATTCCTTAGCTTGGTAGTTCTTCCTGGTGGGAAAAACTGAGCAAGGAAATGAGTGGTGAGATCATCCCAAGAGGTGATGGATCTTGCGGGTAGACGCTCTAGCCATTGACTAGCTTGGTCCAGCAGAGAGAATTGAAAGATACGCAATCGGGTCGTCTCTCGAGTGGCAACATCAAGGTCTATGGAATCAACGATTTTGAGAAAGTCCTTGAGATGTTGATTAGGATCTTCGGAACGAAGTCCATGGAATGTGCATCCGCTTTGCACCAACCGGATGGTGTCGGATCGCAAGGGAGTGACATTGGCTCCTTGAGTGAGCTCAATGGTGTTTCGATAGCCATGGTGGCTAGGACGAGAGTAGTCTCCTAAGGTACGGGCTCTAGGAGGTGGGTGTTGTTGTGGTGGTGGGTTGTTGGGATCGAGGATATTACCACCTTCCATGATGTCGGATGGTAATAGTTACGAACAAAGAAACGAAGAAAAAAGATAGACTAAAGAAAACCTAGAAAAATAAAATGAAAATCTCACTAGAAAGGAATCTAGTGAGTAGACCTAATAAAATAAAAATTCAACCTAAACAATAACTATTCCCCGGCAGCGGCGCCAAAAACTTGATGCGTGGTTTTGCGACCTTACAACAGGTTTTACCTCTCGAGGGATCTCGAGAAGCTTGCAATCCCCACCAGGCAGTGTACCTGACCGATGTAGTATAGTGAAGTGGCAAGTACCGGGGGATTGATCGTTCTCTAGGGGAATAGTGTCGTTAGGATTGAAAAACTACTCTAATAGGTCTAAGGGTGAGGGAAGATTCTTTTTGTATTTTTATATTTTTTTATAAAAGCAAGTAAAATCTCGGGTTTGAAAGAGTGGGCGGAATTAGTTGCTAGTCAACTAACCCAAATGACTACAAGTGCAAATAAAATAAAATAACTGAAAATGAAAGGTCGTGGAACTTATATGGAGAGAAATGTGTTTACTTAGATTTCCTTACTCCCTAACTATCTTTTACCGGTTGATTAGTGTGTATTAATTGCTTGGATGACGGGTGTATTCCTTAATACCAATCGTGGGGTGGCGTACGTACTTCCCCAACTCTACAAGCTCCTACTTCACTCCTATGTCGAGCCGGTTAAGAAGCTCCTAACATGGGATCACTAGAATTCGCTCATGCATTAAATACAACCATAATAACCTTAGTACGCATTGGTTCATGTTTCTTAAGACGTTCAAGCAAGTTACCGTATAGGAGGTTAGCCAGTTTTCTTAAGCCTAACATCGATAAACAATCATCCAATACAATTAATAACACACTAATAACCAATAATCAATAGTTAGGTTTCATTAGATCTAAGCAAACACAAGATAAATCTAGCCTAGCATGTTAATTAAAAGACAAGAACAAGATATAATCAAACAACACATAGACATATTGAATGATTAAACGATTACTTATCTTCAATTAAACATGGGAGATCCAAGGGTATGAAACCCTTAAAAATGGCAGAAAATTCGTCTTAGGGTTTCTCCTCACAAAGTTGCACACAATGAATAAAAATTGCAAAACTATATATAGAGTTTAGTGGCTGACGGCGTCACGTTATAGATCTTGACGCCGTCACCTCGCCGTCGCTAGGGTTCCCGGATGGTCTTCCTGACGCCGTCCCTCTTTAATCCTCCAAAATCCGCTCTGGCCCGTCAAGGGTTGACGCCGTCAGAAATATGCTTGACGCCGTCTCTCTTTAGCTTAAATCGTGATGGCCTTGATCACCTTAAAGGGTGACGCCGTCAGACTTTCCATTGCAAAACTCTCTGGCGCGTCACGTGTATTTTTCATATCCACCTCTTTTGCCAAGCCATGACGCCGTCTGGAACAATTCTTGACGCCGTCAAGTGTACTTTTCCAGCAACTTTGAAGACTTTGTCGTTTTCTTCACTTTTATGCTCCAAAAACGTCCAAAATGCTTCCTTTTCCAGATTTCTTCTCCAAAGTACCTAAAATGACAAAAGGAACGATTTAGGGCAATATTTGATCAAATAAATACGATTTAGGGCTTAAATGACCCCCTAAAAGCGGTACACTTTTCGCTTCATCAAATACCCTTACACTTGAGATTTGCTTGTCCTCAAGCAAATGCGCTTTTATTCTAATCAAAATACAAGTTAGGGGTCATTTAACGCTAATATAAAAGTAATTACAACAAATAGTCGTTCCACTTTAATCATAGTAAGCACGGAGATTACAAACTAGCACCTCACAAGTAGTGTTTAGATACTCACATCTCTCAGGTGTCATAAAAGTATATCTCATAAATGAAAACGGATAATATCTCTCACTACCTGTCATAGCAAATAGATTACCATAGGCTTGGGAAAGGATCGAAAACCTCCTCCACTAGGCGTAAGCACCTAAGATAAACTATCAAAGAGGGCTTTTAAACGGGTTATAACATTAGGTGTAGGGATATGATAAACACGGATTTGTTGGATAAGGGATATTTTACTGGTGGCGAGTTAAAGATCTTGATTAATTACATGTACAATATGGCATTGCTAAGCCAAGACTAGACTCACTTTAATCGAATCCAAACTTTTTCAAGATCTCATTGGCGTATTTGGATTGATTAATGAATATGCCTACGGGACTTTGAGAAACTTGTAATCCTAAGAAGAATGACATTTGTCCCATCATGGACATTTGGAATTTGGAATTCATCTCCTTTGAAAATCTATCACATTCACTAGGATCTGTTGAAGCAAAGATGATATCATCTACATAAATCTGAACAAGTAGTAGATGTTTTCTTGACTTCCTGGTGAATAGTGTAGGATCAACAACACCCTTGGAGAACCCGTTCACAAGAAGGAACTTGGAGAATGTATCGTACCATGCCCTTGGCGCCTGCTTCAACCCATAAAGAGCCTTCTTCAAGCGGTAAACATGAGTAGGATGTTCAGCATCCACGAATCCTTCGGGTTGGCTCACATAAACTTCTTCCTTTAAGTCTCCATTCAAGAAGGCCGTTTTGACATCCATCTGGTAGACTATCATATTCCGACTAGCAGCATTTGCAAGGAAGATTCTTATGGCTTCAATTCTAGCAACCGGAGCAAACAATTCTTCAAAATCAATGCCTTCTTCTTGTCTGAACCCTTTTGCAACTAGCCGTGCCTTGTTCTTTAACACATCACCATGCTCATCAAGTTTCACTTTGAAGATCCACTTTAAAGCAATGATCATTGCAAGCTCTGGAGGAGGCACTAATTCCCATACTTTAAGTCGATCAAATTCATGAATTTCATCCTGCATAGCCTGGAACCAGCAATCTTTAGTCATTGCTTCTTTGGCATCTTTTGGTTCGACTTTGGACAGTACAGAATTGAAGAAGCACCATAGTGCATCAGTGGCTAGTTGATTACGTGTGGATACTGGACGTGAGGGATTGCCTATGATGTTGTCGATTGGATGATCACTGGTCCATTTTCTGAGATGGTCGTGAGGTTGAGGGTTTTGAACTGATGTAGCGGTGCTGTGTTCTTCAAGAGAGGATGTGTCTGATGAATGTTCAGGAGCAAATATGTTTTCAAAAGGAACCTCATCAACAGGAGCAAAAGGATTAACTTCCAAAGAATGGTTATCTGCAGATTCTTGTAGTACTGGAGAGGATTGAGTATTTGATGATGAAGGCGATTGACTGGCAGCTGGAGCATTGAGACTGACTGATACTGAAGCTGTTGGGCCTTCTGTGCCTTGCGGAGCTTGAGCCTCAGCCATAGGAAGTACCGCTGGTTCACTTGAGATGGTTCCATTCGTTGGCTCAAAGTATTCATCAAACATAGGATCAAATAACTTCTTCAACTCCTCACATGTAGGTGGCACATAAGAATCCACAGGCGTGGAATTCTGTACAAGTCCTGAACTAATGGGTCCAGGTGTCAAAAGTTTAAGATCGGGTCCAGAACTAATTTATCCTGAAGCAGGTTGCTCACTCAGCTCGTCGAACGTGACATGAATGGTTTCCATGATATTACGGGTTTTCTTATTATAGATTCTATACCCTTTACTGTCTGGTGCGTATCCAACAAAAATACCTACGTCTGCTTTAGCTCTTAACTTTCCCAAATCTTGACTATCATTAGTCGGATAGCAAAGTGCGCCAAACACACGGAGAAAGGAAAGATCTGGTTTCTTGTTATGAATTAACTCGTAGGTAGTCTTTTCATGAGCAGGATGAATTAGAGATCGGTTTTGGGTGAAACATGCTGTTGCAATAGCCTCTGCCCAGAGAAACATCGGTGCCTTTGAAAATATTAGCATGGTTCTTGCAGCTTCCACCAGCGTACGGTTCCTTCGTTCAACAACTCCGTTCTGTTGAGGAGTGCGAGGGATACTTTTCTGATGTGTGATGCCAATACTTTCATACAAATTACGAAGTTGTTGGTTAACAAACTCAGTACCATTATCAGTGCGGATGATTCTGACAGTTTTATCGAGCCTTACTTGCAGCTGTTTTATCAGTTTAATGATAACCTTTGGAGTTTCGTCCTTGGTTCTCAAAAACTTTACCCATGTGAACCGAGAATAATCATCTACTATCACCAGAACATATTTCTTTCTATTTATGGTTTGTATTCTCATTGGACCGCACAAGTCCATGTGGAGGGTATGAAGAACTTCCAAGTTAGTGTTAATGGTTTTAGGCTTGTAGGTTTGTTTCTTGCTTTTGCCCAGTTGACATGCAGAGCAAAGATGATCTTTCTCATATTTTAGTTTGGGCATCCCTCTAACAAGATCTTTACGGGAAAGATTATTTATGGTACCGAAGTTCAAGTGGTTCAAACAACGATGCCACAGCCATGATTTTGTTTTAGAGGCTTTTGAAAGCAAGAATATGGGAGAGGACTTCAACATTTCTTCAATCGATATGGTGTATAGATTGGTGCCCCGACTGCCCTTGAGGAGATCTATACCATCCAATTCTTTGATGAAACATGTATGTTTTCTGAAAGCCACTTCCAGATCTGAATCACAAAATTGACCCACAGAAAACAGATTGTGCCCTAATCCTTCCACATAGTATACCCTTGAGATTACACTGTCACCGAACACATAATCTCCATAACCCATAATCGCACCAAAGTGGTCGTTCCCGAATCTAACTGTCCCGATAAACTTTTTCACGAAGTTCTTGAGCCGTGAGCGATCCCCAGTCATATGTTTAGAGCAGCCTGAGTCCAAATACCAAAGGACGATTTGTACGACCTGCATTTGAAAACAGACAAAGATGGATAACTGAAATATGTGGATCCCCACGTGCTGTTGGGGTCCGTTTGGTTAGCACACACAAATTCAGGAGCAACAGAAGTATCAATCACTGAGGTAACTATAGTGGAATCTACCCTAGGTTCAGCAGATGACTTATGATGAAGGCATTGTGTTCCTAAGGGCAAAATTCGACCTGTTGGTCTCCATTCCTTAACTTTTACATTCTTATGTTTATTCACCTTAGGTAATGGATGTTTATTTCCTAAAGCAAATTTCTTTCCAGTGGGTCTCCATTGATACCCAACATTTGCAAAAGTTTTTCCTGTTGCTATCCAAACTTTCTTACTTCTTTCAGTCTTTCTAACATAATTAACATGGGGTGGTGCAGGAGACATCAGAAATGACACAACACATTCATCATGACAGCATTAGAATTCGAATTAATTGCAGTACTTTTAATACTAGAATCAACACGATTCAATCTAGTCTTTGCAAACTTATTGTTCCTAGGTTGGGCTTCTACACTCTTCTTGTGATCACTCTTAGCTGGCGCAGTCCTATCATTCCTTGTATTGCCTTTAGGCTTTGACCCGCTAGCTTGGGTGTCACTTTTCACTCCTGTAGAAGTAACGATGGGAACATTAGTTTGTTTCACTAACACATGTTTTCCTGATTTTGATGTGCTGGGTTCTGATGTTGTACATGGTAAATCAAAGGCTACATGTTTGTTCTTAATAGTGGATGATGATGCAACAAATCTATCTCTATGGCTGTTAAACTTAGGGACTGAGCCTATGGCATATTCTAAGTTTTCCTGAATCCTTTTCGTGAGTTTGCAGGCATAAACAACTGCCCTATCAAGTGGCTTTTCAGTTCTATCCTCTTCAACTACCTCACGAAGTGTGTCAAGGCCCTCTCTAAGATGATCGAGATATGTTTGAAGGGCAAAGCTATTATTTCTAAGGTTAAATGGAATACGCCCAACATCAACATCATACTTTTGACTAGCAGTAGCCTTTGGTGCATCACAATTACAAGTGGTGCATGGCATTTTACCTTTCACCTGAGCCTTAAGATTCTCAATTTCATTTGTCAAAGAGGTTATTTGATCATTGTGATTGCTTCTTGTAACTTTAATAGAATCATATAACTCTTTGAAATGTTGTTTGACCTTAGAATTTTCTTCTCTATAACACTCATTTTCATGATGTAACTTATTTATGGTGTTTTGATATTGAAAATTCTGAGAATCTGAAGATGAAGGTTTATTGGTGCCATACACATCACACTTGTTGGATTTCAATTGGGCAATTTGGGCCCTCAGCAGTCGAATCGTGTTCGTGTGAGCTTGAATTTTCTCATCTCGTTTGCTTAATTCAAAATAAGTATCAAATTCAGGAGCATCCAAGGATGTCTTGTCATTTGATATTTTATGTTTTTCATTTAAATGTTGATGTTTCATTTGCAAATTTAGATAATCAACTTCTAATTTTGAAAAACGTTTAACCATATTATCATGGTCATCATTTTGAATTTTTTCAAGCAATTTTAAATTCTCCCCCTCAAGCTCAACAACACGATTCTGGGTGACATTTAACGCAATAGCATACTCATGAAATTGACAAGCAGACAATACAGAATCAGTAGCAGTGTAAAATACATCTTGTGCAATACATTTAGCAATCAAGTTGTCATTAGTGATGAGTATGTTTTTTCTTTCAATCTCACGACTCTTAAGTTCTATTGCATATTCATTCACCTCATTTTCCATATCTTTAAACACTACTTTCATTTCTTTTATTTCTGTGTTGAGGGCAGTTTGCAGCCCTTCAAAATGTTCTTTGAGTAGTTTAAAGAATGGCATGACTTCAGTTAAGTAACACCTTTTTGCATGTTCAAAACACCTTTCCCCCTCAGTAATGCCGGTTGGTGTGATTCTCTTCTTACATGTTTTATCGAAATCAGCAAACAGTTGCCAAAGCACATATAAGCTAATAAAGGTTTTGCATTCAGTGGGAAGAGACAAAGGCACCAAATTCCTAGGTGTATTGGGAGGGTACACCGTTATGGACGCAACTTTTCTAATGAGGGGGGTGTTGGCCTTAAGTTTTTCTTCCTTAAGTTTTTCATTATCTTGTTTCCAGAATATCTGTTCAGGTGTTAACTTCTTTTGAGGAGCAAACACAGTCAAACGATTTTCCTCACTATAGTCATGGGGCTTGATTATTATTCGTCCGGCTATGCACTCGGGATCCCTCATTTTCTCATTCATTCTTTCCCTTGTTCTCTCACTTATCTCATCCTCCTCTTTAGTGTAGATATGCTCAGGCGGGTCATGATTAGGCATAAACATCACATTAGAATCATTTAATGCAGGTTGAGCTATCTTAGCAATCTCATGAATAGCTAATTTAGATTTACCTACATTGCTTTCACTATGCTTGTCACTTAACTTTCTGTGCTTATACATCATTTGGGCAGTCTGTCTGGTTTGGTCTTGTGTATACAACTTATCCTCAAGCTTATTCTTTAAGGTTTTGAGTCTAGAAAAATCATTTAAGAGTTCCTTTTCTTTTTCTTTGAATTTTAGCTTAAGTGTAGTTATACACTTTTGTACTTCCTGTTTCTGTTTGACAGACTGTTCTAGCTGATTTTTCAAAGAATTCAACTCTTGTTTTAATGTTTCTTCTCTTACTCTAGACTCTTTAATATGTGTACTCATTTGACCTTCTAATTTCTGCTCACGTTCATTAAGCTCAAACTTAGCACGCTGTTCATACATAAGCACTTGTTCTTTATAAATGTTTAGTCTAGTGATCAAGTTATCATCAGGGACAGGCAAGTTGTTCTCATGGCACTCACATGCATTATCTATATTACATGCATTATCTAAGGCACACACATTACTTATAACACAAGCATCATTATTGACAGAAGATTCACCATTTGGTACATCAGGCGAGTTGTTGTGATTCAAATACTGTTCATATGAAATAATATTGCTATTTTCCATGTCAACATTACTTGAGTCAGAAACATCTGCCTGTTGTACTTCTTTGGGATTCTTTTGTCCATCAACTATATCATATGTGTCATAAATTTTTAGTATCACAGATGCACTAGAGGAACCAGCTTGTCGAGGTGATGAAGCCAAAGAAGACAAGTTGGCCATGAAGATTGTTTGAGCCGTAGGTTCATCATCTACATCTGAGTCAAATGCATCACAATCATCTGCCTTGAAGATGTTAGGATCGTTGAGTGCTAGATCCTGAACTGGTTGCTCATCCACATCTTCATCAAACGTATTTCCCCCATCACCAGCCAAGAACAATAACTCTTCCTCATCCAATACAGCTCCATTCTCTTGAGCTTGCATTAACAGCATCTTGTCTTTGAAGTAATCTGAGTTCTGAGGACGTTTAGGTTGATTGCAGTTTCTAGCAATGTGTCCCAGTCCTCCACAATTGTAGCACTTGATCTGTTTCCCTTGCCCCTGATTGGCATTCCCTGCTCTATTCTGCACATAACCTCGACCCATGTTTCTTCCAGCTCTCCCTTGCACATTCTGAACCACAATTTTCCCATCCTCCACCATTGCTAGATTGCGTGGGTTGGATGAATTCCTTAACTGATTGTTGGTCTGAGGGAGTGATGCTTGAAACTGTTGAACCAGTAATGATACTTGATTGGTGAGGTTGTCAATCATTTTGTCGGTCTGAGAGTAGCCTGAGTCAAGTTGAGAACTCATAGCAGGTACTGGTGAGTGAAGTTGATGATAGCTTGAGTTGGATGATGGTTGGGTAGTTGGTAGAACATTTGCCATAAAAGCCAGTGGATCATTAGGAGTTGAAGGGTTTAGTTTTTCTCTCAGCACCCGATCGTCGGCAGCATGCTTCTCATGTTGTTGCAGGTAGGCATATAGCTGTTCATAGTTGGTATCCCTTAAACCTTTGTTAAGTTTGACAGCAGTAACAAATCTGTCCCATTCAGGAGTCATGTTGTTCACAAACTTTGAGTTTAGTTGGATGTTGGGCATAGTCATTCTGATCATCCTCATATCATTCACCAACTTATGAAATCTCACATAGTAGTTTGTGATATTCTCTCCTGGGTTCATTTTGAAATGCTCGAACTCATCATACAACTGTGACTCACGGTCTTCCTTTGTGAGTTCTGACCCTGCCAACAACATTTTAACATTGTCCCACACAGCTTTAGCTTCAGTGTTGAAATTGATGAGCTTGTATACATCTTTTGGCAGACCTTGAATGACAATGTTTGAAGCTCTAATGTCAGCATCATACCTCTTCTTTTCTTCATCATTAAGATCATTGTACTCGCGAGGTCTGTCAATTCCAAGTGTGACTGTGCCATCTTCACCAGTAGTAACAACATCTCTGGTGGTACCCATCTGAAATGGTCCTTCATCAATGGACTTAAGAATGTTTGCTCCATTTTCTTTTTCCAAGAAGTAAAGTCTTATTCGTTGTGCCCAAGACTCATAATCCGTCCTATCTAGCATAGGTGGACGAGTGTCAGATCCTGCTGCTTGAATATCATCTGATGAGGTGCTTGATATGGTAGCCATAGTAAATACGGGATTTTACAGATCTTGTGATTTAACCGAGAAATCGAATCTTTCGCGGGACTTTCTAAAATCACCAAGAAACAAACCGTAAACTAAGAATAACTTCCCACTACTAATAGACAAATCGCCAGAGACAAATCTCTACCCTGAAGATACAAAACGCCACAGACAAATCGCTATTCTGATAGGACAAATCGCTACTATGATGTACACAAATCTCTACCCACAAACCGCTAGTCTTGATTGACACAAGTCGCTACACACAAAACGCTGAATTTTGGGAATAGGACAAAACGCCAGTCACAAGACAAGTCGCTACTTTTGGAACTGAGACAAATCGCTGCTTTTGGAACTTGGACAAATCGCCACTTTGACACAAATCGCCAGACACAAAACGCCAAATTTTTAGAACTAGTCAAATCGCCACTTTGACTAACACAAAACGCTATTTTTTGAAACAGGACAAATCGCCAGTCACTAAAATACAGAACTGTCACTATCTAGGATAAATCGCCACCCACAAAACGCCAAACAAGTCGCTATCGTAGCTGTTTGTCATTTTTGCCAAATCCAGTAAAGGGACAAATAGCTAACTCGAGAAAGACACAAATCGCTACTTTTCTTTCCCAGCCAGACACAAATCGCCACGAAGAACTTTTTACCGTGAGACAAACCTCCACGACGAACAACCTTTGAATCTTCCAAAAACCACCACACAACGCCTAGATCTGTGATTCCAAACACCAAACACTACTCCTATGTAATCCCTAAGCTAGAAAGTACAAGATTTAACAACTTCTAACAACTAAACAAGGCGTAAAATGGAATTTTAAGAGCAAAGCTATTCGAACCAAAAACAACCCCAAACTACACAAATCCGTGAATATCAACACACATGGACCTAACCATGGCTCTTGATACCAATTGTAGGATATTAACTAACACATAAACACAAGATTGGAGCTTGTTATGGATCGAATAAGAGATGAGAAGTTAGAGAGGGAAAGGTGGGAACTTAGAGAGAGAAATGTATGTGTATTAGATTAGATAAAATGAGAAGTTCCACCCTTTCCCTTGTGTGGGAAGGGGTATATATAGTCCTTACATAATATGCCCCTAACGGGCTGTGGAGCGAGCTGACAGAGGGTAAAGACCCGACCCAATCCACAATACTAATAATAATAACTAAGCTACTACTAATATTACTAGTTATCCTATGAGCTATGATGTGCTAACAAGTAATTGGGGTGACTGAGTCTTCAACTGAATATTCATATTCCTAACATGGAGTCATTATTTGTCTAGCTTCAAGATAACATCAAAATATAACAAAATATATTATCTTGAATCTACATACTCAATCACACTCGGTTGTTATGAAAATAATGACGTCCTCTCAAGACAAAAATAATATGCATCGGATCATAATTCATACTTGAGTTGAAGATGCCATATTGAGTCTTCTTGTCCAATGGTTGTGTTCCAAACATTAAACTAATATGTTTAAAAGATGCATAAAATACACAACTAAGTAGGATTGACAACTTGGATGTTTCATCCGAAATATTCAGGTAATTTACTTCACAATGCAATTAGTAAATGTGTCATTTCCAAAAAAGTCAAACACGAGCAAACAAACAACATATGTAAACTTTACTCATGAACGACTCAACACTCAAAATCACATGTCAAGTAAAAGTATAACACATAATATGTTATTAACTATTATGTACGTCATCAATCTTCGAGAAAATCATACGTATTTCTCTTATCAAAAGATTGACAAAGGATAACTTATATCTTATGCATCTTATTTTGTTTCTAACATGAATGGTTATGTTACAATAGAATACATTGCATCTTATTTAACAAATATAGGATATTAGATTTGAATAATAACCCAATACAACATATGTCATTGCATAAACAAGTAAAATTGGTCATACACTAAAATACTTGTTTTACTAAGCATTTGTAAGTGTGATATGCTTCCTCTTAGAAAAAGCATATTTGTTGAAAGATACAATATATCTCATTTCAATCATACATCATATAATACTCATAAGATCTATTAAGGTAAGTAACCTTTACTAGAATCTTTTCTCAAGATATGCAAAGGAGCATTCTTGAAACACTCTCGATGTAGTTGATTCTACATTGTATAACATTAGAGCATCTCTTGGTTCTGGAAAACCAAATCATGTTAAAATAACATGTAACAACTCAGCAAACAAAGATGTCGTCCAAGAGATCATCAAATGCACCATCTAAACCAAATAACCTCTAAATCTCAAACACGAAATTGAAACATTGTGCTTTCCTTTGTTAGGATATTGTGTAAGACATGTCATCTTCATTAACCGGCTTTTAAAATATAGTTAGTTGAGTCATATTAGGCCATGTATTAGCAAAATTAGCTAATATCATATTTGTTACACTTAGATAGGCAAATATAGGAATTTGAATTTTTCTAACATGAGAATGACTACTGGAGAACCTATCGCACTAGAAATTCAATTTGACCTAACGGTTGAATTGCTTCCAGGAGAGAAGTTGGGTTCGTGGTATAACCCATAAAAATGGTCGTGTTTAGCCTGAATTAAGCACCACTAGTGATAGTCTCATACTCATTCTCTAACTTGAAAAATTTTCATTCCTACATTTGACTAAAGATAGTTTATATTGGTGAACTTTATCTCCCATTAGGATTTCATTTTGAACAAGTAGTAATTAGGATCCTCCTTAGCGAACCTAGATTACTTGCATCCCACATATGTGTTTCAAAATGATAACATGTTCTCGTAAGATATGATTGAATGTCTTCATGCTCTTAAATGCTAAATGATTATCATGTTTTGCATGATGTTTGCATTTATTCCTTATGTGCATTTTACATGATTTGCTTGTAAATTTTGCACCCACACTATTTCATTTCGACACATAATGAATTAGGTATGCCTATCACTATGAACTATTAGACGTCATATAGTCATACACTAGTGTCAAAATCTATAAGTTAAAGTAGTTGCGAAATTGTCCTAATTCCTTGGTCATAATTTCGCTTTCTTCCAAGTGATACACCCTTTTTTCAAAAGGAGGTTAGATACAAACCTAGCAGAACTCGGAGTAGGTTTGACAACTTAAATATTGAATCTGAAATATTCAAGTAATTTTAACTTGCGATCGCAATTATTAAAAGTCATATCCGAAACATCATATTCAAAGCCTTTTAACAACATACATTAAAACGCTCATCCAAGTGCTAAAAGCTAACATCAACCTTCGGGTGACAAAGGACTCACGAGTTACTACATAAGTGATTAGTAGTTCCTTTCATCCTCGTGTGAATATACACTTCTTAAGACCAAGTATATTCATTTCCGTTAGTTCCTCTTATCCCCATAGGTTTGTCATCATGTTTTGTCGTCAAGCTCCCCTCATAGATAATGAGGAACGAACTTATCCATTAGTTTTAGGGTAGAAAACAAACATATCATCCTATCTCGCCAAGAGTATGTTGATACTCTCTTTCTTCCGAGTCTCGTCTTATGACTATCTAAATATTTCATTGGAAATATTAAAGTCATCCTTTGAATTCCTCTAATGACTATTTAAGTATTTCCTTGGAAATATTAAAGTCATCTCGGATTATCAATAATCTCATTTCAAATCCCGTTGGATTTATCCCTCAAAGAATTTATTAGGTATAGATTCTTTCGTCATGTCTAAAAGTCTCACTAAATCAGCGAGATTTATTCATTAGATCCTCTCAAATCGTTGATTTATGTGTGTCTAAAACATCTCTAGATGAGAGTCAAATCCTCTAAAGCTTCGAATGACAACTTAAATGTTTCATCCGAAATATTTAAAGTATATTTAATTTGCAAAATGCAATTAAATGTCATTTCTCGCTCTCAATCAACGTTCATCGAATCCCGTTGGATTCATTCATAAAAGAATTTAGTTGGTATAAATTCCTTTAATCTAAGGTCTAGAAAAATCACAACATATGTGAAATTTCTTTGTCAAAAATCAAATTCTGGGTCAAAACTGAACTCAACAGATCACGGTACCCTTAAATAGAGGACGGTACCGCTAAATTTAACGGTACCGTCGGACCGTTATCTGCTGAGACAATTTATTCTGTTTTCAATTCTCACAGTTTCAAAAGCACTATCAAAACCCACTCACTGTAGTCTTGAACCAGAATCGTCTCCTATCTGAATAGATTCTGCCTATCTTTTTATTCCTTAGCTTTTTCCCCTTTCACTTCCGCATGGTGCAAAACACACCATATGTTTGGTTACCTTCGTATCCATCATCTTCTCAACTTATCTACAATTCTCAACCTTCGTTCTACACTACCAATGCTTCCGCATCCCACTCATCTTCCACACACTTTAAGCGAAGAACCGCTAGGATAAGTTGAGATAACCCTTCTTCATCAACATAGTTTCTTCTATCAAAGATAACCCTACTAGAACCTTATCACTAACTCCACAACCTTGAAGATTCTATCTTCTTAACCCTTAGCACATTTCCACGTAATCACATGCCTCATCATATGAATGTTCTATGAATATTCACAATGATTGAGAAGAGCTACGTGACTTCAAAGGTGAAGTTTATTGTATGCTATCCACCACTTGTCATGACGTTACTAAGCTCATCGCTTCTGTCAACGTTTGTTTTCCTCTTTAGTTTTGATTTATTTTTCAACACATCTTGTCCGGATGGTCTTCGATTAAGGGGGAGCTAAAACACATTCGTACACTCACCTCTTACGTACCCACTACTTAGCAAAACCCCAGTCACAAAACCACAATTGGCTCTAGCTTCCTAACCTCTACTCGAGATATTTGTTCTATACAAACACCTTTAACCCTCACATCAAACCTCACATTAATATCATTCATCATCACACTCAACCTTTACAACTAAACTTCACTCTTGACAGTGATATTTAGTTTAAGAACCTTCAACCCATCGATCATTACACTCAAACCTCACAACTATCCTTCACTCTTGATAGTGATAGTTAATTCAATAACCTTCAATCCTCACTATCATTAAACCCAATGTGTATAAACTACACAATCACACAAAATCCTTCATACACCAAATCATCTCTAACTCACAACTAGGATCATCCAAAACTAGAACTCTAGAACTTCGTTACCTCAACCCCGTTAGATAAATTTACCCTCCATAGGATCACATGCACATCCTTTTCTCCTTTAAAATATATCATGCATCTCATTTTTAGTGCAAATGATATAGTAATCTGAACCGTCTTTTCCCACCTTTTCTCAAAGGTCAAATCCAACATTTTCCCATCTTATGGAATTATTTCCATTCGCATCTAGGTGCGTATCGCTCTCGTTTTCTTTTTTCTTTCTTCTTCGAGTCTATATTATGACATGACTTGTCATAATATTAGTGACATATATCTACCTCATTTAGAGTATGTCTTATCAACAAACTATCATTAACACCAATCATCTTAGGTAGATGATTATGTCGTTCAAAAGGTTTGCTAGAACTCTCCTTCCCAATGACAACTTGGAAGAAGCCATTTTGTGTGTCAGTCAATGAATAAATCTCGTTCGTGTTAGTGTGAACGATTGAACAATTACACCTTAGGTTGTCGGATGGATTTTGACACTCAAGTGTCTTTGAATTGCAATATGCATTCATTTTTTTTTGGTCGCTCAACTTTTTAGCACACTTTCATCACGTGTCTAACCTCTAGCATACTTTGATATGCTCACATACCTCATCAAACTCATTTTTTTTGTAGCTACACTTTAACTTAGTTTAACTTTGCATGTCTTGCTAAAAGTATTCTATCCCTATAATGTTGCTCCTATTATTTTATATATTATGTTGCACGGAGCTAACCCTTGATGTAGGAAAAGACTTTGTAAGAATTTGATCCATGGATCCATTAGTTATAAGGTAAATAAACAAGGGACTCAATCACCATAGGGGAGCATTGAGCTAGGGGGAGCTCGGAAGTATTTGAATACATAGCATGGAGTCGTCTTAACAGTGGTGATAGAAGACTTCACTGGGATGATGCAAGCTCACCTTTCTGGGGAGAAAGGAAAGTAGTGTAATAAGGGGGAGTGGGGAGTGAGTTCAAGGGAGAGCTCAACTACCTTTTTGATTCGACAAAAGGGGGAAAAGGGAGTGTAAACAGGTAACTTTTACATTTTACTGTGTGTAACGGTTTACATATTTGTCATCTTCAAAAAGGGGGAGATTGTTAGTGCAAATATTACGATATTTAAACTAAACGGTTTCTTCGGTTTTAATAATGAAAAACATGTAACATGTAATGCATAACGTAAAATGCGCAAGTTACTTGTAAACACAAATCATCAACGCATACTTACATCAACATTTCTTGACGTATCAAGAATGCCTCAACAGAGTCGTAGATTTTCATCCCGACGTAAATCACTCAAGGTATTAACAAACAAATTTAAACTTGACGGATGATCAAAGAAATGATTTTTTTTTTGTTCTAAACTTCAAATTTTCAATATGACAAAACATTTTTCAAAAATACACTTTACAAATTATTTTTGAATTAAAAAAAATATTTTAATTGGAAAAATAAGTTTAAAAATCGCAACAGCTATTTTTCCCTCCAAAACAGCTCCAAACTTCCCCAAATAAACTTTCACCACTAAAAACAAAAATGGGAGCGTCTTTTTCTGGCACGGTACCACTAAATTTAGTGGTACCGTGATATATTTAATGGGTACCGTCCCTCGGTAACAGTCAAATTTTCTTTGCCTATAAATAGTGGACCATTTTACACTTCCAACTTGATTTTTCCAGTCAGTTTTCTCTTGTCTAATCTCTTCTTAGTTAGACCACTTTCTTTGATCATTTAGAGAGTTTTTCTTTTGTTTAAGAGTGATTCTTTCATCCAACCAAAGATCACCTTCATTCCTCTATTAGTCCAAGAGAAGAACACAAAGTATCAAGAAGATACAAGGTGTTAGAGTCATTGTGTAGTGCACTTGCATTACTTGTTGTATCTAGACATACATCAAGTTGTCACTGTCTTGTTTAGTCATCTTGTGTGGATCATTGTGATCTTGTAGAGATCAGGGAGATCTTGTGTAGCTTGTGTTGATAGTGAGTAGATCTGGTAGATCGTGTGAAGATAGGGTTGATCGTGTAGATCGGGTAGATCGTGAGTAGATCGGGTATATCGAGTGTAGATCATGTGGATCTTGTAGCTTGTGTGATTTGTGAGGATCGGGTAGATCGTAAGTGAGATTGGTATTAGCTAGATGAGTACTCGACATCTAGCTTAGTGTCGGGAAATAATGTAAGCGACGCGGTTTATGTGTTTAGGCCTTAAAACACAAGGTTTGTTATGTTGGGCCATAAAACATAACGGGTTTGGTTGTACCCGAAGAAGAACTCGACATCTAGCTTAGTGTCGGAAAATATTGTAAGCAATGTTGTATGGTTTTCTCCGCCGAGAAGGGAGCTTGTTGATTAGTGGAGTAACTCTCGAGTTGGGTACTCGGGGAGTAGAGTAGGGCGAAGAGGAGCTTCGTAACCGAACCACTATAAATCTTCGTGTCCAGTTTGCACTTTCTTTACTTATCTCTTTACGTTTATTCTTTTATTTACCGCTTTACATTTACACTTTGCATTGCATTTATATTTGTGTGGTTTGTTGCTTATATCATGTTAGTTGTGTTTGTGTCATGGTATGTTATTACTAATATGTCTAAGTTTGTGTTAATTTGACATTCCTTACTTGTTGCTTTATATTATCTCTAGTTCTTGTAAGACTAGTGTTGACACTTTTCATATAATGTCACACTTGATCGGGTGTTTGATACAAAAGTTTTTAAGTTTTTAAATGGAAATGTATTCACCCCCCCCCTCTACGGTTTCCACAATTGGGTTCATAGGAATTGCAGCTTAAGGGTTCATCACAATTGGTTATCGAAATTAATCAAGGACAAGTTTACTTTACGATCCAACGATTACTCAGTATTCCCTTGCTTGTATAAGTTTGTGGAATACTTCGACTAAAGAAAAATCTTCTAATTTGTACAAATTAGATAGATATTATCGCAATTGCCTAAGGGTTCATCGAAATTGCATTGTTCATCGAAATTGCATTTTTCATCGAAATTGCATTTTTCATCGAAATTGCATTTTTCATCGAAATTGCAGTTTTCATTGAAATTGGACCAAAGTCATCGGAATTAAATCTAAGTCATCGGAATTGGACCAAAGTCATCGGAATTGAACCAAATCCATCAGAATTGGACCAAAGTCATCGGAATTGAACCAGATTCATCGAAATTGAACCAAAGTGAACAGTGTCATCGAAATTGAACCAAAGTGAACAGTGTCATCGCAATTGGACCAAAGTGAACAGTGTCATAGAAATTGAACCAAAGTGAACAGTGTCATCGAAATTGGACCAAGGTGAACAGTGTCATCACAATTGAACCTTCAAAGTTTTAAGACCAAAATTTCACTACAACAACTGAATTTAACTTTCACCAAACACAACTCCAATATCGGTGCACCGATCCAAGATCAAATTTATCATACATAACTTCATCAATGGCAACTCAGCAAAACATCCATGCAGCCGGTGCTGAAAACCGTCCTCCTATGCTTGAAAAAGGTAGGTATCTTCCATGGACAAGCTGCATGCTTCGTTACATCAAAACCAAGACTGATGGTAAACTCATGCTCGAATCCATTCAAGAGGGTCCCTTTAAGCCAAGACAAGTCCAAGATCCCAGAGATCCCAATGCAACACCTCCTGCTCTACCATTCTTTCATGAACAAACAGAAGCAGAATACACAGATGATGACCGAAAGCAGATCGCAGCTGATGATATGGCAACGCACCTAATCCAATTAGGATTACCTCTAGAGATCTTCGCTGCAGTCGACAACTGTGAAACTGCATATGCAATGTGGGAACGAGTTAGGAGGCTATGTCATGGAACATAAATTGGGCAACAAGACATTGAAAACAAGCTACTAACTGAATGGGAGAAGTTTACATCCACTCCTGGAGAATCCATTGAATCCTACTATACTAGGTTCTGCACTTTAATGAATGAGCTAATCAGAAACAAGTTGACACCAAGAACAATCACGAGCAACATCAAGTTCATCAACAATCTTCAAGAAGAATGGGGAAAATATGTCACTATTGTCAACCAAACAAAGGATTTGCATCAGGTGAATTATGATCAGTTCTATGATTTTCTGAAGCAAAACCAAGCTGAGGCTAATAAAGTAAGGAAAGAAAGACTGGCAAAGAATCATGATCCTCTCGCACTCATTGCTAACACACCAACACCTTTACCAGTGAACACACCACATCAACCATCATCATCTTCCACTCACAACTACATTGAACCACAATACATTCCACAACCAACACCTATCTACCAACAACAATTCTACCCAAAACAACAACAACAAGTTATTCCACAACAACAATATCCACAATTCCAAGAACCAGAGTTCACTGACAATGATGAATCTACTGCTGCTTTGACACAAGCATTTGCTTATTTGACAAAGGCATTCCAAGGACGCTATTCTATACCAACCAACAACAACCAAAGGATTTCATCGAACAATCACAACAGGCAGATTTCTCATCCGAGTTTCAATATGGGTCAACCAGGAAAAATGGTTGGGAATCAGCAAGGATATGCTACTGGATTTCAGACGGGTAATCAGATAATGCAGAATGCAGGACAGTATGTAGGGAATCAGTTGGGTCAGTACGCAGGGAATCAGATGGGTCAGTTTGTTGGAAATCAGAGGGGTCAGAATGTTGGAAATCAAACAGCGGGTAGTCAGATTGGGAATGTTGCAGCTCCAGTTGTCGGAAATTAAGGAAATGTGAATCAGGGTAATCTGATAAAGTGTTTCAACTGTCAGGGTGTAGGTCATATGGCATGGAACTGTCCTACTAAGCCGAAAAAGAAAGATCCAGCTTATCTACAGAAAGCATTGCTGTTGGCACAGAAGGAAGAAGCAGGGTTTCAATTGAATGCTGAGGAAAATAATTTTATGGCTCTCATGGATGACATGGAAGACCGAAAGGACATCGATGCAAACTGCATATTTATGAAAAATCTTCAAGAGGCTAAGTACGACACGGATTCTCACACACCTCCTATTTATGACGCCAATGCAGTATCTGAGGTACCATTATTCAATACATGCCACAATAATGATATATTTGATATGTCTCCTCATGAGGAATAGCATTCTGAGACTCCAGCACCCACTTATGATACATACCTGGACACGCCGAATAGTAGCAATATTGATTTGGCAACTCCAGATATGAATCATAGTGGAGGCTCAGTTTCACAGCATGCTGAGAATGATGAGTAAACATGTGCTCTATTTGAATCATTATTGAACAATTGTAGTATTGAAATTGAAAAAGTTAAAAAGGTCAATCGCGATGTTAAGGCCGCGAATGAGAAAATAACCGCTGAGCTTGAGAGGTATAAGGAAAACGAAAAAGCTTTTGAGTTTCATAAAAAACGACAGTCAGACTTAGAAACTGGTTATCAAAATTCTGTTTTAAGGGAAAAATAATTGCAAATCAAGTTTGACACACTTGATGTTAATTCACACATGAAAATAAAATCCATAAACGCGGAAATTTTTGATTTGAAAAACCATCTTTCTAAACAAAAATCAACTTGTTCTGATCTTGAAAAAGAAAAGAAATAGTTGAAAGCAGATTTTTCAAAATGAGAAAACGACCTTCTTGATGAAATCATTGAGAAACAAGAAACAATCAAAAAGTTGGAAGATTTGCTTGTGAAAATGGGTCATTCAAGCCAAACCATTCATATGCTTATTAAAGATCCAAATCCGTTTTTACATACAATGAAGAAAATGGCTATCGGTTGTGAAAATTCTTATACTCTCAAGAAAGCTCAGAAAGAACAAAATATTTTGTACAATGGAAATATAATATATGCTAAACATGATCCTCCCGTTGTTCGTGATTCTAAGGAAACAATAGAACTTGTTGAAGAGAGTCGAATTAAAATGAAACAAAAGAACCCAGAGATAAAACCAATTGATTACATCAAACTCAACATACTTTCTGGAGTTAATTTTGTCCCTAAAAAACAAACACCAAATTTTTCCAAAAAACCAGTTGTTGCAAAACTGTTTTCAAAACAAAAAGTTGTCTCTAAAACCCTTGCAAACATGGAACAAATGTCCTCAAACAATCCTTTTAACACAAGTGATGCTAGAGGATTTCTAGGTGATGTTAAAAAGAGAATTGAAACACTTCAAGGGATTGTTAAGTCTAAAACTACTATCAGTATTAACAACTGGCATTCCATCTTTCATGTAGAAATGAAAAAGGTGTTTGAAACCGAAATTACTATTCCATTGAATAACATCAATGCGGTGGTAATTCATTTTGAACAAGCATTTTTGAAAGAAACAGCTGACTTTGTCATAGACCACAAATCCCTGGTTAAGGAGGCTAATGAATGTTTTGCACAATGCAAAATTTTGGAAAACCTAAATGACTCTCTCTTCGAAGCAGTTATGTCTACCGATATCATGTCCATTATTTTACAAACATATTCTGCTGAAGATGATGAAAGACTACGAGCTGAGACCTCCGCAATTGTTTCAAAATATGAAAATGCTCTTATTAAACTTGAAATAGAAAATGTGTCATATTTTAAACAACTTGATCGAAAAAGCGAAGAATGCAAGTATGACAAATTATCGTATGAGCGTTCCTTCAAAAACATGAAAGAGAAAAATGATATTTTGAGGGCTCAGCTGGAAAGTCAAAAAGGGAAGGGTATGGACACTAAGTTTGCAAAACCATCGACTTCGGACAAACCAAATACTTCAAAACCAGTTGTTAAACCAAAAATGTCGATTTCTCAATCTGTTCCAAAAGTCGATGTGAAATATGATTTGAGAAAACCAGTCACTCCAAAACCCTTGCCCAAGCAAAATGAAAAAGAAAAGATTGTTGATAAAGGAAAAGCGGTTCTCGAAACACCAAAAGTGATAACACCTAGCCTTTATAGGATTAGTCCCACAATTGCGTCTGCCTACACATCTAAAACATATGGGACAAACGACAAGAGCGTAAAAGATAATCCAAAAGAGTCTAGGAATGCTAAAAAAACTTCAAAGGACAACAATATAAATCCTAATGCGTGTGCCTTACCTTCTACAGGATTAGAAAGCACCTCTAGGAGCAGCAGACTACAGCCTAGGAGCAATATAAGGAACAATAAAGTTGAAGAAGTAGAAGAACACCCTAGGAATTTATCGCTTTGTAATAAGAGACATATGTCATCTAAATGTAATGTCAAAAGTACTGTTTCTAATACATGTAATGACTCTGTTTGTTTAATGTGCAAGAAATGTTTATCTAATAATGTTTGTGATGATTATGTTTCGAAAAATGTGAATGTTACGCCTGAACAGAAGAACGTTCCAAAAGGAACTAATGCTAGATCTAGATCTATAGAAAGATTAATTGCACGATTTAGGTCAACCACTAGTAGTCAAATGCCTAGGAACTATCTTAAGTATTGTGTATGGAAACCAACGGGTAGAGAATTCATACTCCAGAATGGCAAATTGAAAGCTGTTCAAATTGAACAAGTAGAAACCTTCTATGAGTGTGATCCAGATTTTACCCCTAACCCTATGGAACCAAATTTTAAACGGTTTCCAAATACAAACTCTTCTATTCTTCGCAGGTTATCGAAATATGTCTTTGGATCGTCGACTCGGGTTGCTACAAGCACATGATGGGAATCTAAAGCTGCTGATCAATTTCATCTGGAAATTCATGGGAACTGTACGCTTTGGAAATGATCATGTAGCAGCTATTATGGGTTATGGAGATCTTCAATTTGGGAATTATTTGATCACTCGAGTTTACTACGTCGAAGGGTTGGGACACAACTAGTTTTCAGTTGGGCAGTTTTGTGATGCAGATTTAGAGGTTGCATTTAGGAGAAACATGTGCTTTGTTAGAAATTTAGTTGGCGATGATCCCTTAACTGGGAATCGTGGCACCAACCTATATGCTATCGACATCAACCAAATGGCCTCTTCATCACCAATTTGTCTTATGACAAGAGCATGCGGAACAAAGTCCTGGCAGTGGCATAGAAGATTATCCCATCTCAATTTCGACACCATTAACAAATTAGCCAAAGACAACATCGTCAACGGACTTCCTAAGTTCAAATACACCAAGGATCACTTATGTCCATCATGCGAACAAGGAAAAAGCAAAAGGGCATCATAGAAACCTAAAACCATACCCAGTTCGGAAGCAAAGTTACATATGTTGCACATGGACTTATGTGGCCCAATGAGAGTTCAAAGCATAAATGGGAAGAAGTATATTCTTGTTATCGTCGATGACTATTCAAGATATACATGGGTAAAGTTTCTGAGATCAAAAAATGAAGCACCAGGCATCATCATCACCTTTCTGAAGCGTATTCAATTCCTACTTCAAGCTCCAGTAAGGATTGTAAGAACAGAAAATGGCACAGAATTCACAAATCAGGAGTTAAGTACTTATTTTGAAGATGCTGGAATCACACATCAGACATCTGTTGTTTAAAGGTGCGCGGTTATGTATTCCTCTTTGTTCTTTGCTTTAAGATATTGTTTTAAAGGGTCATGCAAGTGGATTGGCGGGTCACTTTGGGCGTGATAAGACCTTGGACCTACTTCGTGAGCAATTTTATTGGCCCAAGATGGAACGTGATGTCAATAGGCTTCCAGAGAGGTGTCGTACATGCTACATTGCCAAAACTCACAGTAGTAATGCAGGTTTGTATACTCCTTTGTCTGTTCCTGTTGCTCCATGGGAAGATGTCAGTTTGGATTTTGTTTTGGGTTTGGCTCGTACTCAGCGAGCTAAAGATTCTGTTATGGTAGTTGTTGATCGATTTTCGAAGATGGCTCATTTTGTACCTTGTTCGAAAACGTTTGATGCTAGTCAAGTGGCAAGGTTGTATTTTGCAGAAATTGTGAAGTTGCATGGTGTTCCTAAAACTCTTACTTCTGATCGAGATGTCAAGTTTGTGAGTCATTTCTGGCGTACTTTGTGGACTCGTTTGTGGTCTAAGTTACAGTTCAGTAGTTCCCATCATCCCTAAACTGATGGGCAGACTTAAGTTGTCAATCGGAGATTAGGAAATCTTTTGCTCAGTTTAATTGGGGACAATGCCAAACAGTGGGATCTTATTCTTCAACAAGTTGAATTTGCCTATAACATGTCGGTTAATCGCACCACAGGTAAGAGTCCTTTTGAAGTTGTATATGGACGGAATCCAATTACTCCTCTGGATTTGATTCATGTTCCAGAGGTGGGACAGTTTAGTGAGGAAGGGGCTGACAAGTCTGAGCAGATTAAAGAGTTGCATCGGTCGGTTTGAGAACAAATAATTCAGCATAATGAACAATACAAGGAGCATGCGGATAAGTGTCATAAACAAGTTTTGTATCGGGAGGGTGATCTTGTGTGGATTCATCTTCGTAAGGAGCATTTTCCTGTAGGGCGTTTTGGGAAGTTGAAACCGCGAGCAGATGGTCCTTTTCGTGTTCTTAAAATGATCAACGACAACGCGTACAAGCTCGAGCTTCCTGGTCACTATAATGTTTCTGCTAGTTTTAACGTGGCTGACTTGTCACCTTATAAAGGCGAGGGTGACGACTATCCAGACTCGAGGTCGAGTCTTTCTGAAGAAGGGGAGGATGATGCAGTCAAGGACACATAACCACACATCCGGCCATTGAGAATCGTTTAGGGGCCGAAAATAGCCTTTTTCTATTTTATAAGCTTTATTTTGAACTTTCGGATTTGTTTCCTTTTTTTGGTATTTGCTGGGATTTTGTTTCCTGTTTTGTGGTTATACATATAATGTGCTTAGGGTTTTCATAAACTCAGACTATTGATCATTATTGACGGCTAATAAAGAATCCTCATATTGGGCGTTCGGTTGTTTGATTGTTCTTGATTATTCCGTTTATTGTTTGGCCATCGATCCGGCATTATTAATACCTCCAACCAAGCACACTAATTAGTAGTACAATCTTCAAGAGCAAAAGTGTTTTCCATTACAACTAGCTTCCTACTTTTATAATGTTTTTATGTATTATTAGTTATTATTACTAGTTATTACTAGTAAGTTTTTTATCGTAGTACTATTTTTACTTCTTTTTCTAACAACTAGTAACTAGAAAATCAAGTCATAAGATTGTTCAAATAGATTTGTGATGTGTTATGAATTTTCAAGAAAGATCACTGAATAAGTGCGTTTTCTATAAGGGTGAAAGCTAAAAACACGCAACATAGTTATTCAAAACACACGATGTACGCAAGGAACTTTCAAAATTACACATGTACGCAATATACTTTCAAATTTGGAACAATGTACGCAATATGACCGGTAACTAATAGGTTACCAGGTTTCCAAGTTTGAAATTTGACAGGAATAGTCCCTGTGGCTTGCGTTGACTTTCGCTGGTCATCCTTGGACTTTTTTTCACCTACAAAAGGTACAATAACGGTCCCTATGGTTTGCGTTGACTTTCACATTAGTCCGTTTTTATACTTTTTCACCCGTTCTCTTACGTTTTTATCCGTTTTCGTCCGTTTTTTTTACGTTTTCATTCGTTTTTATACAATTTCATCCGTTCTCTTACGTTTTCGTTCATTTTTTTACGTTTTCGTTCGTTTATATACATTTTTACACACGTTTTTGCACACGCTTTTATATACGTTTTTACACACGTTTTTAGACATGTCTTTACAAACATTTTTACACACGTTTTTACATACGTTTTCATACACATTTTTACACACGTTTTTACATACGTTTTCATACACGTTTTTACACACGTTTCTACACACGTTTTCACACACGTTTTTACACACGTTTTCGCACACGTTTTTACACATGTTTTTATATACGTTTTCACACACGTTTTTAAACATGTCTTTACAAACATTTTTACACACGTTTTTACATACGTTTTCACACACGTTTTTATATACGTTTTCACACACGTTTTTACACTCGTTTCTACACACGTTTTCACACACGTTTTTACATACGTTTTTAAACATGTCTTTACAAACATTTTTACACACGTTTCTACACACGTTTTCACAAAAAATTTTAGAAACTCATAGAAAAAAAAATTTTAGAAAAAAAATTTCTAAAATAAATTCGAGAAAAAAAAAAGAAAAAAAAAACTTTTTTGTTGAAAAGTTAGAGTAATGGTCCTTATGGTTTGCGTTGACTTTCACCTTTAGTCCTTGTCTTTTCTTTTCACCGTTTTAGTCCGTTT
Organism: Artemisia tridentata subsp. tridentata; assembly: GCA_021014915.2. Classification (NCBI taxonomy): domain Eukaryota; kingdom Viridiplantae; phylum Streptophyta; class Magnoliopsida; order Asterales; family Asteraceae; genus Artemisia; species Artemisia tridentata. The sequence continues at coordinate 205,503,599 of CP139506.1, read as the reverse complement.
TTCTTACGTTTTTTACGTTTTCGTCCGTTATTTTTACGTTTTGTCCGTTTTTCTTCCGTTTTAGTCCGTTTTTCATACGTTTTTTACGTTTTCGTCCGTTATTCTTACGTTTTTTCCGTTTTTGTCCGTTTTTCTTACGTTTTTTTTTCATTTTTGTCCGTTTTCCTTACGTTTTTTCCGTTTTTCTTCCGTTTTTGTCCGTTTTTCATACGTTTTTTACGTTTTTGTCCGTTTTCTTACGTTTTTGTCCTTTATTCTTACGTTTTTTACGTTTTCATACGTTTTTGTACGTTTTTCTTAGGTTTTTTCCGTTTTTCTTACGTTTTTTTACGTTTTCGTCCGTTTTCTTCGTTTTTTACGTTTTTTACGTTTTTATACGTTTTATATCGTTTTCATATTTTATCCATTTTCCTTACGTTTTCTTACTTTTTTTCGTTTTCTTTTTTTTGTCCAAGTTTTTTTTTCCGTCCGAATTTTTTGTCTGATTTTTTTTGTCCGAATTTTTTAAAAAAAATTAAAAAAGTTCAAAATTTTTGTCCGAATTTTAAAAAAAAAAATAAAAAAAGTTCAGAATTTTTGTCCGATTTTTTTTCCTTTTCTCTCCGAATTTAAAAAAAAATAAAAAGTTCTAAATTTTTGTCCAAAATTTTTTTTTGTCCAAATTTTTTAAAAAAATAAATAAAATTATAAAATAAAAAAATTCAAAATTCGGACAAAAATTTTGAACTTTTTTTATTTTTTTATTATTTTTTAAAAAAAATCGGACAAAAAAGAAAAAAAATCGGACAAAAACGTAAAAAAACGTAAGAATAACGGACAAAAACGTTAGAAAACGGACAATAACCTAAGAAAAACGTACAAAAACGTATGAAAACGTACAAAAACGTATGAAAACGTAAAAAACGTAAGAATAAAGGACAAAAACGTAAGAAAACGGACAAAAACGGAAAAAACGTAAGAAAAACGGACAAAAACGAAAAAAATGTAAGAAAAACGGACAAAAACGTAAGAAAACGGACAAAAACGGAAAAAACGTAAGGAAAACGGACAAAAACAAAAAAAAGTAAGAAAAACGGACAAAAACGGAAAAAAACGTAAGAATAACGGACGAAAACGTAAAAAACGTATGAAAAACGGACAAAAACGGAAGAAAAACGGACAAAAACGGAAAAAACGTAAGGAAAACGGACAAAAATGAAAAAAAAAACGTAAGAAAAAAACGGACAAAAACGGATGAAAAACGGAAAAAACGTAAGAATAACGGACGAAAACGTAAAAAACGTATGAAAAACGGACTAAAACGGAAGGAAAAACGGACAAAACGTAAAAATAACGGACGAAAACGTAAAAAACGTAAGAAAAACGGACTAAAACGGTGAAAAGAAAAGACAAGGACTAAAGGTGAAAGTCAACGCAAACCATAAGGACCATTATTCTAACTTTTCTAAGTGATAAAAAAGTCAAGGGATGACCGGTGAAAGTCAACGCATGCCACAGGGACCATTCCTGTCAATTTTCAAAGTTTGAAACCTGGTAACCTGCTGGTTACCGGTCATATTGCGTACATTGCACCAAATTTGAAAGTAAATTGCGTACAATGGTAATTTTGAAAGTTTGTTGCGTACATCGTGTCTTTTGAATAAGTATATTGCGTGTTTTCAGCTTTCACCCAATAAGTGCGTTTTCTATAAATATATAAGAATTATGATAGTAACCAATTCATTGGTAAACAATGTTTAGTTATAGTAACTTTTTAAGTATAAAATACTTGAGAGTTATAGTGTTTTACGTACAAGTTTTCGGAACAGAATGTTAGACAAAATATTAGTAACACTTATATAAATTTAAACGCAGTGTACTAAAAATTGAAAAAAATGTAGTTAAACTAATAAAATTGGCCTTCCTTTATTAAATGATATGTATCAAGTTAATCTTCTAGAAATCAACAATGTGAAATGAAGAAGATTCAGTCAATCAACAAGAATTCTAAAGAGCAAGAAGAAGAACTTGAATTGAAGACAAATTATTTGTTATTGGAATTATGTGGTAGTTATAAGAGAGAAAGAGTTTACAAATTGATTAGCTAAGTTGTAATGAATGTAAAATGATGTATTTATACAAAGGAAGTGAAATGAAATTGAATGTAGTTTGGCGGGAAATTCTGTTATGCTTTGTTCTTGATAGGTTGACTTTTATTGTTGACTTGGTTGACTTTTATTGACTTTGCATTCAGATCCATAAAAATGCGTCCTTCTTCAAATATTACTTGTTCACAAGTAATTAGCATTCAAGCATCCGTACCAAACAAAGGAAATCTGGCAGCTATGTCTTCATATTACTCCCAAGTTGCATCAGATGAAGTACCATTCACCCACTGAACAAGGACATAAACTGTTGTTGCATTGCCTCTTTTTTCCACTCATTTGTCCAATATAGCAAACGGTTCCACTGCAATTACTCTATCGTTGTTGAATGCAGGCAAAATAGCTGGTATGGTAGGTAGATTACCTCTGTAGCTTCAATTGTGAGACCTTGAAAAGACCAAAGTATATGGGATACAACTTGTGATGCTTTTCCTTCCTTATAGTGGACTGTCTGTAAGGTTGCAGTTTAAGATAGACCCATAAGTTGACTTCAAACTCTCTATCTGTTCTATGTCTGTCTGCCATATATTTCATTCTAATCTAAGCCCTCTGTAAATGAAATTTGAGTAGATGAAGGTTTATTTATAATCATTAAAATATAAAAGAGACTTAGTCAATGTTGCAATGACAAATACCCCAAAAACTTTATATTTAAAAATGATAATAAAAATAATAATAATTGTCGGGCTTACCATAATAGACCTTAGACCGGATCCAACTGACAAACCGGCCCAAACCGGACCGAACCTATTTCGGTCCGGTCCTCAATCCACAATTTTCATCAATTTCTGTCTTCGGTCTAATTAGGCCCGATCCTGTTTTACGTAAAACCCGTCAATATGCATTGCTGGATCAAACCTGACCGACCCAGACCGATGAAACAGACTGACCGAGCCAGGCTGAACACATTTCGGTCCGGTCCTCGGTCCGGTGTTTTGGGCCAGATCGATTTTCGGTCTGATCCGGTCCGGTCCGGTTTTTTACCACGCTCAATATTGTTATTGTTGTAATTTAGTACTACGTATGTTTTTATTTAAAGGACAATCAAACAATTAGATTAAACAGTGACAATCACAATTAATATGACTTATGTAAAATTCTTCGCGTGCGGAAGGATCTAAAACTCGTTCCCTCTATACGTAATTCAAACTTTATTTCGCAAATATGATCTTCAATTTTTTGTTAAAGACACATTTGTGATGCTAATAATTTCTCGCGACAACCATCGTTTATAGCAAACTTGTTGAAACGTACGTTTTGTTTAATGTATTTAACTTTTTCACTTTTTCATTTTTAATCACTCATCAAAAAAGTTTCAATCGTTATTTTAAACTTTTGAATTTCGTCACTTTGATGTATTTTGCTCATGTAAAATGATAATTTTATCTTTCGCTTTTAATAAAGTTGTTACAAAATATAAGGGTAAAATGGTCATTTATGAGCAAAATGCACTCAAGTGACGAAATTTAAAATAACAGTTGAAAACCTTTTTGTAGAATGATTAAAAGTGGAAAAGTTGACAAGTTGAATGCATTTTGAAGTGATTAGCCCTTAGAGGGCTAGGTGTAGTAACATGTTAACACCATGTTTTTTGTGTCACCTCAGCGCCACATCACTTTAACATCACAACATTAAACACCAACAAATCACCCATTATCATAACACCAAATAACACCACCTTTTGAGACCCACCCTTGTAAAAAATACAAATTACAAATTAACCCCTTACCTAATATTTCAATCCTTAAATAAACCCTTAACTAATATTTCATTCATTAAATACTATTACCAATTACAAATACTTTAAAACATACTTAAAGTTTAAAACATTAGTTATGGAATAAAACATTACATAAACATTACAATACGAAATAAAAAAAAAATTTAAAATTATAAATACTAAAATACAATACGACACGATACGAAAATAACATATGAACTAAAATACAATACGATTAGTTGTTCAACCATAGATTAATCTGAATACTCTCCACATGCAGACTTATACTCAGGATACTCCCCAAATTCGAACCCGAACAACTCAGTATGAGCGTCATCTTTCCTCTATAACTCATCCAACTCTTGTTGACGCCTTGCGTTTTCTGCATCAACCATTGCTTGCTCTTCTTCTACTTCTCTTAATGCCTCTCCATCTCGCATAATATTATATAGATGTGTCTCCATGCTCATTAACTAGTTCCTCTGCTGGTGGAAATGAAGAAATGGGAGACATGGGTTGGTGTGTTGCTTGTTGTGATGACGAACCACACATAGTGTTTTCCTTATGCATCCAACGGATTTTGTGACTTATGTTATTGCCTATTTGTGACACACATTCCCCCAATGTTTTCTTGATCTCGTAATCTTTCCAACCTTCCTCGAGCAAAAATTCCTTAATGACAGTACGTCTTTCAGGCGAAATGTCATTGCAATTCACATATTGTTTCCTTAGATCATCTTTCAAGCTACTTGCGTTGCTAAACATCTCGGATACCTCGTAAACTTTTTCCCTGCGAAAGTTATCGCCGTCAATCAGTTTCTGAACGCCATCCTTGACTTCTTCGACGGTGTGTGGGAGATTACAAGCCATGGTTTTGGAAAGAAAAAGTGTATTAAAATTGTGATTTGGGTTAAATGTATGTAAAATGTGTAAAAATAATATGTGAAAGTGGGTATTTATAGGTAGTTTGAATTTAATTACAAAAAGAAACAAAAAATAAAGAAAGTCACCGTTAAACCCCAAAGGGGTGTTTTGAAACTTTTTTGAAATTTAAACTTTATAGCCGTTTGGCTTTAAAATGATTTTTTTTTGTCCTCTTTCCCATTTCAACTTGCGTTTGTATAGCAACGCAAATCACAACGCCTGGGCAACGCGAGACGATGGGGTATGGTAACGCCTGGGCAATGCGCGCCACGTAGGCCTCAACGCCGTTGAGGCGTTATCATACCGTTCGCTCTTATATAAAATATGTAGACGATTATGGTAACTAGCTATTTTCGAGAATATGATGCTTGGTATGAGCATTAGACATGTATTTTTGTAACGATAGTTCCATCAACAAAAACTATATCGTTGATCAATATGTGTATCTCAATATCCTAATGCGGCGCACGACATGCATTTAATATATAGTTTATATAATAATTGACCCGAAAATCTGGATGCAGCAGATTTTTAGAAATAGTTTTCAACTTTTCAGTATTGTTATCGAGTAATCCTTGTCGTTATTGATGCCTTCAGAGCACCTGGTGTGGTCTTCTTCGTGCCTCGCCGTGGTGACTTGGCTGCCTCGCCGCGGCTAGCCATGACACCACCCCACCTCGCCATCACTCGCCACACGTGCCCTCCTCGTCTGCACGGCGTGGTAAATTAACTGACAAAGTAGGACCCAATTGATATATAAACGATTTCATTTTCTCTTCTTTTTTTCTATTTTGATTTTTTAAGTGTGAAGTGTGTGTAGTGTGTGTGCGGGTGAATTGAAGAAGAAAAAGTTTTTTTTTTTTTTTTTTGGTTAGTTGGGCTGGAAATAGGGGAAGTGGGTTTGGTTTTGTAAAGTCAAAGTTTTTTCTTTTCTTTTTTTACCTTATTTTATAATAGTTAGAAGGTTATTTTTTTTAATTTTTTTTATTTTATTGTTTTTTTTGAACTTTTTTTTTTTTTTTTTTTTTTTTTTTTTTTTTTTTTTTTTTTAAAAAAAATGTTATTTGTATTATTTGAATGAAATAAATTTTATGTTATTTAGAAAATTGAATAAAAAAATAAAATAGGAAGTGGTGAGACCCAAATGAGTAAGTTGCAGTTATTTATGATAAGTGGGTTGTAAAAGAGGGTTTTCCATGGTGACGTGAAACCCCGTGAGATCTAAATGAGTAGTTTTTGCTACTCATGACACCAAGTGCTCTCATATTCTCAATGCTCTTATTGTCAAACAAAGCCTTTATTTGCATAGTGAGACCACCCACATAACGAACTAGTCATGTTTACAAAAGTTTGTTTTGCTAGATTTAGTTAGTTCCAAAATACTTAAGTATCGAACAAAAGAGCCTTGTGTTATTTTGTTTCCTATCACTTTCAGAAAATGAGATGAAAAGTGAAAACATCTGTGATAAATTCAAAACACACGATGTACGCAATATACTTTCAAAATTACCATTGTACGCAATATTTTTTCAAATTTGGTACAATATACGTAATATGACCCGGAACCAGCAGGTTACCAGGTTTCCAAGTTTGAAAATTTACAGGAATGGTCCCTGTGGCATGCTTTGACTTTCACCGGTCATCCCTTAACTTATTTTATCACTTAGAAAAGTTACAGTAATGGTCCTTATAGTTTGCATTAAATTTCACTTCTAGTCCGTTTTTATACCTTTTCACCCGTTTTTTTACGTTTTTATCCGTTTTCATCATTTTTTTACGTTTTCGTTCGTTTTTATACGTTTTCGTCTGTTTTTATCCGTTTTGCCCGTTTTTATACGTTTTCGTCAATTTTTATACGTTTTCGTCCGTTTTATATGTTTTCGTTTGTTTTTATCCGTTTTGTCCTTTTTTGTCTGTTTTTATACGTTTTCGTCAATTTTTATACGTTTTTATCCGTGTTTATACGTTTTCATCCGTTTTTGAACATTTTCGTCCGTTTTTCTACGTTTACATTCGTTTTTATACAATTTATCCATTTTCGTCCGTTTTTATACGTTTTCGTTTATTTTCATCCGTTTTCTTTCGTTTTTATACGTTTTCGTTCATTTTTATACGTTTTCGTCTGTTTTTATACGTTTTCGTTCATTTTTAAACACATTTATCCGTTTTCGTCCGTTCTTAATCATTTTCGTCCATTTTTATACGTTTTCGTTCGTTAATATACATATAAAAATGGACGAAAACGTATAAAAACGAACAAAAACGTATAAGACGGTCGAAAACGTCTAAAAATCGACGAAAACGTATAAAAACAGACGAAAACGTATAAAAACAGACGAAAACGTATAAAAACGAATGAAAACGAACGAAAACGTTAAAAACGGACAAAAACAGATAAATTGTATAAAAACGAACGAAAACGTATAAAAACGGACGAAATCGTATAAAATCGGACGAAAACGTAAGAAAATGTATGAAATCGGATGAAAACGTATAAAATTTGGACGATAACGTATAAAAATGGACGAAAACGTATAAAAACGGACGAAAACGTATAAAAATGGACAAAATCGTATAAAAATGAACGAAAATGTATAAAAACGAATAAACGGACAAAAACGTTCAAAAACGGATGCAAATGTATAAAACCAAACAAAAACATATAAAAATGGATGAAAATGTATAAAAACGAACGAAAACGTATAATAACGGATGAAAACGTAAAAAAACGGAAGAAAATGTATAAAAACGGACAAAAACGTATAAAAAACGGATAAAAACGTATAAATCGAACGGAAACATATAAAAACGAACGAAAACGTTTAAAACCGGATGAAAACAAATGAAAACGTATAAAAACGGACAAAAACGGATAAAATGGTAAGAGAACGGGTGAAAAAGTATAAAAACAGACTAAAAGTGAAAGTCAATGCAAACCATAAAGACAATTACTGTAACTTTTCTAAGTGATTAAAAAGTCAAAGGATGACCGGTGAAAGTCAACGCAAGCCACATGGATCATTCCTGTAAATTTTCAAACTTGAAAACCTGGTAATCTGCTGGTTCCAAGTCATATTACGTACATTGTACCAAATTTGAAAATATATTGCGTACAATGGTAATTTTGAAAGTATATTGCGTACATTATGTGTGTTGAATAAATATGTTTCGTATCTTTAGCTTTAACCCTAAATTTAATCTAATAATGTACATGACTCGTTTGAATAGACTGGTAATTTTACAAAGTTACTAATGGTACGTATTCAACTTTGTAACATTTTCAATTTTCATCATTGTAGGCTCGAGCTTGAATTAATTATAAAGGCTACTTCAAGTAACTTGTATTTTAAGAGCTTATGCTTTTATAAAACTCTTATAAGTTTTCATCTCGAAACAGAGCTTATTGTATGAAAATTTATTTTATAAGCTCACGATTTTACTAGGTTCCTATAACTAGCGCATAAAAAAATACCCAAAGTGTGGTGTCGTTATTATAAGACGTCAACAATTAGGATGATGGAAAATGGAAACTTTGTACTAAGTTTAGAAACGAAATGGAGTAACAATCTATTACAATAATCATGGCCAGTGAAATTAGAGACGACTGCTCCAGTTATCAAACAGTTGGAGTAGCTTCAAACACTTCATTTTTGGCATATGATTTAAGTCATTTGGAACAACTTTCTACAATGAATTAGTTGCTCTATCTCCAACGTGTTTGTGAAAGACGTATTTAACTTGTTATACATTATTTGCTCTAGAGTTTATCATGTGGTATTCTCTACGTTTGGGCAAGAATTTCCTTCATTTGGATACTGTTTCTTCGTTGAACAAGTTGGTTTATTAATCTTCAAAGCAACTGCTTTTCCGGTTTGAACCGGCAGGATCTATCTCTAACGCCTGTGTCTTGATGAAGCTAAGTTGCCTATTATTTCAAATTTAATATTTTTATATAAGGTAAAAAAGGTTCTCTCAATCTCTCATGCTAAAAAAAAAAAAAAAAAAAAAAAAAAAACTCAGAGAATCAAACTGCCTAACAGATGTAGACAGAATTCACTCATAAAATGCTTTACGAAATGGGAGATTAGGTCGAAATCTATTTGTGAGATTAGAGATCGGCATAAGTATAAACGTAAGTGAGGAGACCTTATTCGAATTTTCTTATGATTAAAAAAAACTCTACGGAGGTACCCTCTTCCGCTTATGACGGAGGACTCTTTTGCTCTTCTCTGAAATCGTGATTTTTCTAACAGGAGCTGGCTAAAGTCTAAACAAAGGCCCTGCTTTACGTCGAAATAGAGTCCTTCGGTTACTCTCAGTTATGAAACATTTTCTGATTTTCTTTTCGTAGTTGTCAATTGAAAGGAACAAGTTTTTCGTTTTTGTCATGGCTGCTGAAGCCGCAATTTGACTCAAAGTCATCGGGTCATTTGTTGTAAGTAAAGGTTAGATGAAAATGGGTCAGTGTTATGAATAGAATTTTAGAAGAATGCAAGATTCTGAATATGTTTGGGCTATAAATGGTACAAACCTGGTTTGGTTCAATTATGGGATATTATTGGGCTGCATGACGTTTGATCATGGATCAAGAAGAATTTGAAACTGATTTGGCTATGGACATCTATAACCACATAAATTTAACATAATATTTTTCGTACAATAATGTGTAGCAAAATAATTTGTTAAAAAATTATGAGTTGATGATCAAAGAAAGTGAAAAGAACAAGTTGTCTAACTCGTGAACACTAACAACTCACAATTTGTTATAATAAGTGTGTTAGTTAGTTACTTATAAATATATTCAAAGTATCATAGATAGGTTGCATGGAGTTTTATGAAAATCATGTTTGTGATCTTGGATAATCTATATAAGAAAGAATAATTTAAAAGTATTTGGAGCATTTTGAAGCGATAAAAAATTTAAAATTCTAACACTACTATTTTCATTTTACACATTATAATATAAAGTACAACTGTCTTAACTAACACTCTTATTAAACAAACAGCTATTGCTAACTGTTTACAGCTAGTGTTAGTTTTGTAAATAATACTTAAATACAGCTTTATTTTTATTTAAAATTAATTTTTTTGTAAAGACAGAACTTTAATCCATCAGGAACTATTGGGCCAAATATATCAGAGAGTGAGTCATGTCTACTTGAACTAATATTCAAAGGGCTACTAGTTGAAAATGGTAATTGGATGGACTAAATTGCAATTTTCATTAGAACTGGAGGTCTATCTTGTTATTTATGTTTTTATTCGAAAATCGAGTATACGACCAGACACGGGAAGAAAATTTAATCTGCAGGTGTTTATGGACGCATTCAAAAAGCGAGTATGACAAGTGTGTATTTTAAGTATTTTAAGAGGGGCGTTTGGTTTGTTAACGGAAATCACTATGGGTATGAGAATCATTATGGGTTTGTAAACCCATCATACTTGATGGGTATGAGATTTGCCTATTTGTATGGGTTTTATACCCATATTTCAAATTAAAATTCACGAATCAAACAATTTATTGAGAAGAAAATCCATTCCTTCATTCTCATTTTCATAAACCAAGCGCACCTAAATTTACACCTACGATAATTAACTTTTAGTAATCAGGTTTGTACGGGTTATGATGTATAAAGGTGTGTGACTATGTTCATCCATTTTTACTACTACTTTTTAACAGAGTAAATTTGAATTAATGGTATATATAAAATTGAACATAAATTGAAAACTGGTATTTGCTCGGCAAACGGTAACATACGATTACCATTTTACAAGTTTCATACTCCCGACATCTTAAAATAATTGTTCATCAATAAAAAAACACACAGTTTATCGTTACTGATTTCTCTTTTTCACTTGTTGCAAAGTGACAGTTTTACCATAACCAATTAATTAAATCTTTATCAAAACACTTCATCAGAAATTAAAAAAAAAAAAAAAAAAAAATAAAAAAAAAAAAAAAAAAAAACCCTTTGGGGCTAATGAATCTAATAAAGACAAATAATATTTGTCATAAAAAAATTAATTAAAAAAATATAGGTATAAGAGAAGGGTATTATTCATCCCTCTCCCCCCCTCCAAACAAAAAATAAAAATAAATAAATAAGATCAATAACTCATCTTACTCAATTAAAAAAAAAAACTCATATTTAATGGCAGATCTTCGATTTGAAGATGAAAACAACTTTGGGGCTATATGATTCATCAAACCCAAAAACCAAAAACAAAAAATTGCAGATTCAAAAGGACAAAAAACAAAATCGCACAACTTTGTAGCCGTCAGTCATACAAGAAATTAATTGATTCACTAGCTTACACAAGTCTTGCACATAATGTACTTTAATTATTTAATTGGGGAAACGTGCCAACTTTTCAATAGAGTCAAACATTCGCACAAGTCGCACCAAGGCAAATATGCAAGTCGGCTTTTTTTTTTTTTTTTGGTATTTCTTTAATCAATGTTTTTGTTTTGGGGCAAAAATAGAATCGGCTCTATTTCTCATGTTTTATGTCACGTAGTCATAGGTCAAGAATCTCAATATTGATAGTGTTTATTCCGTTAAAGCAGTTCAAGGATATGGTGGACGAGAAGTTGTTGTGGCTTGCTCTCCAAACGGGTGAGACATTATGTTACAAGTCCATACCAAAAAAAATATACTCGTAACACTTTTGTGTGGAGATTGTGTCAAAGTGGGCTTCCCATCAGATCATATCTTGATCACATTGGTATTGATATTCCTTCTTTTTGTGCCCTATATGTGAAGATTCTATAGAAAATTTAGTTCACTGTTTGGTGAGATGTGAATTCACGTCAAGTGTTTGGTCTCGTAATCTAACATGATGGAATATAATATCTCTTCTATTTTTGCAATCGGTGGATGAGGTGATCAGTTTGGGTGAAGATAATCAAGCGTCGACTAAGCAAAAATGTTGGCGTCAGAATGTGATCTGGACCACGTTATATTGCATCTGGATGAATCTTAACAAAAATGTATTTCGGTCAAAGTTTACTGGTGCGAAAAATGTGAATTTTGAGATACAACTATGTCATCTTTCTAGATCTCGCATATGAATAGAAGTAAGTTCGGTATTTCTTGGGCTGATTGGTGTTCGGGTTCTATCAATGTGCATACATGATGGTTAAAATTTGTGTCTATTATTCAGCGGGATGTCGAGGGTGTTTGGCTTTTTTGTGTTTGGATCATTGGATGTTGCGTTTTGTTTGCTAGTTGTTTCAGTTAGCGGTGGCGGTTTGTGGTCGTGTTTAGTTGTAGGTGGATAAAAAAAAAAAATGTAGATTAGCAGGACACCTCAACCTTGTGTACCATAATGATACCCATCAACAATGTGTTTAGTTGTAGCTGTGCTGTTATTTGACTTCTATTGTTAAAAAGTGATTTTTTTTTTTATTTTTTTTTTTTTATTATTTTTTTTTTCATGTTGTTATTTTTGGCCCTTGTAGTTGCAGGTATGCTTGGAGGGTGCCATATTTTGTTGATCTTCTTTTCCTTATATAAAAGTTTGGTGGTCTTAAAAAAAAATTGTATTTGCTATAGGTGGTAACAATAATTAAAGCAAAACACTTGTTTAAATGACCAAAAAAAAAAAAAAAAAAAAAAAAAAGTGTACTTGTGTAAATATATAGCAAGAGTTACAAACAAATGAGAAGAATATTAAAATAAAAAACATGAAAATTAATCATAATTACATATTTTAAATATATTTATAAAAGTGAATACATCTTCTTTCAAATTTTTTTCCTAATTTAAAAAATATAACTCTTCTCATTTTAGTTATTCTCTTTAACTTAATTACTTCTACGTAGCAAACAAATGTATGCATAAATTAATCACTTCCCTACGTAGCAAACAAATGCATCGATAAATATAGTGGACCCGGTCCATTGTTGGGTCGAAATGGATTAATGGAACTATATATGATAGAGGAGGGGGATAACATTTGACGTGTTCAAACCACATGGAAGTATGGAACTACGAAACCGGCCAAAATTATTATTTTAGTAGAGGAGCTAAAAAAATAATACTTTAATAGGCAAGTAGCCGATTGATACCTTTTCCATTTTGAAAATCTACAATGTTTAACTTAACTTCTTGACTAAATTGCTTCTTACCAAGATAAAATTTGTAATGGTTGTGAAACATGAAGTATTTATGGAACAGGTGAAAGTTGAATTTGAGTAATTTAATTTGGAATGGGTTGGATCAATTATATAGTGAACCGGCCTAAAATACTTTGTTAGTTTAAAAGATTAAATATAATTGCACCAAATTGACAAGGTAGAGGCATCTAAACTACCATTTTACACATTCTTTTATTATTAATTTTCTTTTAAAATTTTAAAGATAGATTTTATGCATTACAAGTTTTAAAGCTATGTTTTCAATTTTTTAACGCACCAATACATCTATACAACACTTATAGTTAATGTTATTTTTAGAGTAAATTACACAGTTGGTCCCTAAACCTGACCAAATTCGCGCATTTGGTCCTAAATTCTTTAGTCCTAAAAGTTTTCATTAATTATGCATTTGGTCATATTTTGGTAATGCTCGTTACTTTTCTCATTAGCGGCAAGGAACTTTTCTCTTCTCGGCCTTTCTTGTCCAAACACCCAATTACACCATTGGTCCCTAAACTTTCAAATTCTAGAATTTTAAAATCCAACCACCTCTCTTCTTCAACCTTTCACCCACCACCACTCTCTTTTCACCACCACCACCGTCACCGTCAGGGGTGGCTCAAAGGTAAAGCTACTAAACCCATCGCTTTAGGCCCCCGAAATTTTAAGGCCCCTGATTTTCTAAGGCACCATTATATATAAATTCGTCATTTATATTCTTTTGCATCACCTTTAGGGCCTTGAAATTTTTTAGGCCCCCCTAATTTACTAAAGACAAAAATACACCGTTGGTCCCTAAACTTTCCTAAAAGCATCGCAGGGGCCCCAAACTGAGCATTTTCGTCGCCGTGAGTCCATTTTTCAAGTTTTTAAGGCCGATTGCGTCCTTTGACCCGTAATCTGCTGGTCAACGTCCTTCCTTTCCTTTACATTTTGTTTTTAGCACTAGGGCATAATCGTCATTTCGCATTAACGTGTGAGTAAGTACCACGCGGCTTCTGTGGTTGCTACAGTAACTGTATGCTAATAAAAGCTAAAGTTTTTCACCACTCATCCCTAAACTCTCATCTCTCTCATAAAATCTTATCCTAAATATTTCCGATCAAATCTTAACAATGGTGCGTTGCGGATGTGGCAGGCGGGTGGTCATAAGAACCTGTTGGAACAATGTGAACGCCGTAAGGCGTTACTATGGTTGTCCTGTTGAGGTGTGTTAATGGTTGGGTTTCTTTAAGTTAAAATGTCACGTTTAGTTTAATCATGGTTTAAGTCTAATGGTTGTTTTAGATTAAAAGTTTATTTTTAAGTTATGAGTTTAAGCGTCAATGTCTTGATTTTTGCTTTTTAGGGATCCACATATCCCATAAATGGGTGGTACGATCCATAAATGCAACCAAGAGCAAGGGAGGTGATCCTCTACTTGAGGAGGCACCTTCATCGGAATGAGGCGGCATTACAAGAATGCCAAGCCGGCCTCATGGCTGAGACATTGGAGGCTGTCAACACGGGAGACATGGCAATAGAGCTAGAGGCTGGTCACCAAGCATCCCTAGATGATCTCCTACTTTAGAAGGAGAAAGTTTGCCGTTTGAGGAACTTGTGTGTATTCTCCTGGATAGTCATCGTTTTAGTTTGCATATGGTTTATGTAACACCCCGACCCGACAAGGGTAGAGATGTCACAACAATGGTGACATATCAGAAACATACACAAGCATACAATCTTCAATAATACAAAGGAATACAAAGGTTACAAGAAATTACAAGAAAATACAAAATTTACAGAGGAATAAATACTAAGTCTGAAAATATAAATTCTTCAGGTCATCTCTATAACAAAATAACTATCACAGTGTGGTCTTCTAAGTCCAATGGTACTCTCCACTCATACCCAGCTTCCTACTAAAAACCTGCCGCAGGAAAAGAAATGCGGCTGAGCTACGAGAGCTCAGTGAACAGATATAACGGTAACAAAGCAGTAATAGAGAATAGTACAGAATGTCAGAAATATAAGTCATGCAGATATAATCAGAGTTAAAGGATAAATACAGGAGTAAGGATAAAGGATAGGGAATAATAAGTAGGTAAAGGTAAAAGGAAATAGTGCAAGGTATAATAATGGTCAAAGGTAAGTAATGTATATGGTAAAGGTAAACAGTAATCCACCACGAGCCCAGAAACAGAGATATAATATATATAACCATGCCATCATCATCAATCAGAGGGGTGTCCTCTCAGTAACCAGATAATATGAGGGGTGTCCTCATGTATCAAATATATATGGAGTAGCTAGCTCCCAGAGGTTGTGAAAGACGTGTATCGCACACACCATCAGTCACCAGAGATATAATAGATAATATAAACAGTAACAGAAATAGAACAAATCTAGGATGCATCCATACGCCCCAGGTGGCCAGAGTCTACCAATACACACCAGATAAAATAAAGTCAGGGACGGGACAGGTCATCACTCTCCTACCCTAGAGTCATGCCATCGGTGCATCAATGACATGGACATGAAACCCTCATGCCTAGTGAGGTGGCTCGGGTATCAAACCGTGGGTCAAAGGTAAAGTATCATGTCATAAACAGAGGGTCATGTCAAAAGGTTCAGATTATAAGGTCCATGTCAGATGTTACAGAAGTGTATATCAGAGGTTCAGAAATCAGATAGGTTTATACCAGAGTTTATAACAATGTTCAAGTCCAGGTTCAGAAATAGTATATCAGATTAATACTTATATCAAAGTTCAAATTAAGTTTCAAACAAGAGTTTATAACCAGGTTTAGAATAAGGTTCAAATCAACGTTCAATAGGTCATATCAAAGGTCCATAATCAAAAGGTTTATAGATTCATAGAAAAGATTTAATTCAAAGGTTTCATACTAAACTTGTATTTAAAATAATCTTTCAGTGACTTTCATAAAATGATGTTTAGTAAAACCTTTTATAAATATAGTCTTTAAAAGAGATTTTCATAAAACCTTTAGTCCTTTAGTGCAGTTCCAATTCAAAAATTGGTATAACATCGTATCCAAAACTTTTCAAAAACATTTTCATATCATTAAGGAAAGTTTCCAATTTCAGTTATAATGTCAAAATGAATCTTCAGGGTATTCAGAGGTTTGCATATTCAGGTCACAAGGTAATGAGTCAAGTATCAAGGGAAAATTCAGAGTCAGATATCATGTCAGAATCAGAGTGTTATAACAAGTTCATATCAGGAATTATAACAAAGGAAATCATATGAAAGGTTCAAAGTAAAGGGGATCATAGCAATGGCATCAATACAGAAGCTGACAGATCAGAAAAATGAAAGAGATCATGAGAAACCTGTGAGAAGGTTCAGAATATCTGTACCTTATACCGCAAATGAAAACACACAACAGAACAACAAAGGTCGGAAGTAAACTCCATCTTCAGCGGATCTACATGAATTCATGATTGTCTTATTAATAGCTTGTTCAATTCAGATTACTTATTTTAGTCGGCTTTCCATTTTTTAGTAACTTTCCTTTTTAGGT
This sequence comes from Artemisia tridentata subsp. tridentata, assembly GCA_021014915.2. Taxonomy (NCBI): domain Eukaryota; kingdom Viridiplantae; phylum Streptophyta; class Magnoliopsida; order Asterales; family Asteraceae; genus Artemisia; species Artemisia tridentata. The sequence continues at coordinate 205,487,147 of CP139506.1, read as the reverse complement.
AACTTTCCAGAAATAGCAACTTCATTAATTACCAATTTATGGTTTTCTATACATAAGGTTTAGGCTAGTAAGACCCACCATGTGATGGAAAGTAAAACAGCTCAATGCCTTAGTCACTTCTAAATCTGTTGACACACACTCTTTTATATATTTAATACATCAATGTTTCACCACCTTTTAAAAGTGATATCAATGACCAGATTGTATTTTGATCTAAATGGCATATTGATTTCGTGTGTTACTTACAAAGATTAAGACTGAGTTCACTTGCTCATTTTCAAACCTTTACCAGACATTTAGTTCGAAATACACAGGATACATACCCACACATGTGATCGATCCAAATACCATGCATACAATACCAAGACCATGCATGCGACACCACCACGAACCAACACTCTAATCACACAGGATTTAGGCCACAACTAGTTCAATATTAGACTCACACAATCTTCACTCGAACGATATACACACGCATGATATTCACGAACCAAAACACAACAAGGTGTCTCATAAAATCATAGAACTCACACGTTAGACAACCTAAGGATACATGCCTCATTAAATGATTATAAACTCAGATTCTATGGCTTGTTTTAGGGGTTTAATAAGTCGACACAGCTGCAAAAACAAATGACACAAACAGCCCACGATACGAAAACAGATCATAAAAGGCGAATAGATGCATGATTTAATGAGGTGTGTTAATGAGTTATTTGTATCACCGATTCATAAGACCATCTTATGTTATATCAAGATCATAAAGTGATAACATGTTGCTGATTTATTCATGTACTCCTGTGATCGTGTATATTTCCTTTTTATCATGTATCGTGTCTATTAAAATAGAGGACAACCCACGATCAGGGATTACCTTAGAGCAGAATAAAGACGACCAAGAGCTGAGAGCTAGAACCAAAATGGACACCACCACGTTCAAAATCAAAACTGCTTCAAATCTTAGAATACCCACGACCACGCCAACGTTACACCACGAACCGGTCACCAATTCTTCTCTAAATTTCGTTCCACTGATTTCTTGGAGAGCACAAAGAACAGCCGACTAATGTAGTATTTTTAGGGTTTAGTTTGTGAATGTAAACGTGAAATACAGTTTGTGAAGTGGAGGAGCAAATGAAGGAAAATAAAAGGGAGAGTTGACGAATTTGGGTGAGCAAATCAAGGAAGAAATCTTTTAAAATTTTAAAATGGTTTGAGCTTATCACCTCACATCACAACCGTGTATATTGCTTTCCCAATGTAGAGATTTGTTCCCTTGAAACTTGTGGGTATCTTTAGGGTAAGAAGTGCACCATTTTTTTAATAATTAAATTGAGTTAGGATTTTAACTTTGGTTAGTTTGTGATGCAATTAGTTTAAGCTAGTAATTTATATTACTAGGTAATGTTATTTCATAACTCAAAGTTTTAAATGATGCATGATTTAAGTTCGTACTTAGGTTATAAATTTATAATGTTCTTGTATCATTATGTGAGTTCTTATAAATTCAAAATTAGAGGGGCAAAAATGAGAATTTCAAACTCAGGGAAATTCAGGGTTTTACAACTCTTCCCTTCTAAAAAAAAAATTTCGACCTCGAAAATTGAAGTGAAACGAAACGGAATACCAACGGACCGTGAACGAAAATGTGAATGACTTGTTTCTCATGACTCTATCTTGTAGATCAAAATAGCTTCGGCTTCCTCAAAAAAACATCCCATATTGAATCCAGATCAAAAGAATAATATACCAAACGTAACAGATGGTAATCGAAATCTCTCGGGGAAGATACAGGAAATACGTAGGATTTTGACGGATATGCCATCCACAACATTTGATTAGACAAATCAGATGGGAACGTACAGAAAATAAATTGTCGATAACATCAATTGGCAGAAAGTTCTACAACAGAACCTAAGATTCTTATTGGAAGCGCAGAGGTCAGCAAAATGCGTGACGAGAACCCAGACGTATCAATTCGCATAACGGTGAAAGCAGGTTACGCATATAGGTAGAATGAACTTAAAGTCTCACTAACGCAGATAATCTCAAACAGTTATCAGAATTTCTAAAGCTCTAAGGCACTCCTCGAAATATCCTATGTCCACAACAAGTGCACGTTATATGATGTAAGTATTATCACGTTGGCCAGACGTTATAATACTGGCATCATATAAATATGCCCTCCTGATGGTCATACTTTATCTCAAGTCGTGAACATACAACCCATCTTAATCCACCTAGTACTTCTACAGTCTCAGAGTCAACCAGATCAAAGTCATAGTCAAGAGAGAAATAAGACTATTCGCAAGAGTATCGGAATTTCCAGATTGCCTAGCAGAGTAAGGCACGCCGTCACAAGCATCAGATTTTCCACAGTTCGCCAAAATTCCTCAGAACAAAACCATCATCGAACATACGAAAATAAGCACGGGGCTGAAATGCTTCTAGGAAACTTAAATCATTAGCGGATCTTATCATGATATAACGAACCTTAAGGGAGTCAACGGAAATGAAAACTAATCGTCAATAACTTCGGTCTTTACAGAATCAATTCTTCCAACATAAAAGGTCTGATTCAGAAATCCGTTCATTCAAAACATCTACTCTCTTCAAGTCCGGTTAATCTGTCTTCATCAGTCCATCAGTCGGGAAGTGAAGCAAAGTTGTGATCTTGTGTCTGATTCATCAAGCCTCATGCAGTTCTTCTTGGAATGTGATGGAGTAATGTGAATTTCTGGAACGATCTTTAAGTTCCTTCATCATCCAGTCTGCTTCCGCTCTCAATTCATCTTAGTACAACCAAGATGAATAGGGAAGTGAGACTGTACGTCTTCGTCAGCTTCCGGGTCGCCATCTTTCTTCTGTATCGCCAACACTTGTAAGGAATGTCTTCTCTCTTCAGGGTAGTCACCGCTGTTGTCAACTCCAGGTCAGGTAGCGAAGTAATACTTCTGATGCGTTTCTAGTTGTCTTGATGCTTACGCAAAACCTTCTGTGTTGCAAGGGAGCATAACCGAGTCTCTTTCTGAAATGTCTCAAAATTTGTTCCGTCTAAAGGTATGGAAACAAATTTCTATTTCAGCTTTCCAAAACTCCGTTCTCAATCAGACTAAGTTGTTTCTCTCTGGTCACGAAATTTATCAAGGGTAACGCAAGTTGTAAACGTCTTTAGAATTCTGATGCAAGGTTCAAAAGATTTCAGTTTACCATTTTGTTATCGGTCTTGACCATTCGGTGATAGCTTCAAAATTTGCGGGATTTAAAGGGATATTTTCAATCAAGAAAACCGTTGTCTCATCAGATATCAATCTCTCAGCATGAACAAGTGATCGTCAAATTCTTACAAGTGCAAGAATGATTTTTTTTTCATGCTCTTCCTTGTCTCCGAATGTACTATTAAGTCATATAATGACCATTTGCCCAAGTACTCACGAGAAAACATTCACTTATCAAATTTACAGAATAGTCAGAGCTTTAGCTAATACTATTAGCGTCTCAACCCTTCATATCAGTCGTTACAAATACGGAAAGCGATCTCAAGAATAACCTCAATTCATATTTCCATCTGAAGGAAACTTCGCGCTTCTGAAATTGAATAGATATAAATTCAATTCAGGGTGAAGAAATAAGGGTTCCAAATAGCAATACGGTTCAGCTTCCAGAATCAATACATGCCTCCTGTCATCATTCTTCTTTATCGCGAATAAAGCTGAAATACGCCAAGAAAATACACTTACTTCTCACTCCGGTGGACAAGTTGGTGGTTCAATCAGAAATCGCGTTCAGAAAATTCAGGGTGCCAAGTAATTTTCAAGTTAAGGTTCATTCATTGTTGTACGAAATGGGTTCAAGGAAAAACTTCATAATCGCGAACATGACACACGAGTCTTCAGAGTAATAATGATAGTCAAGAGTTTAACAATCGGTAATCATGGTAGGGAGTTCAAAATTACTTCAAACGTCAAAGGTGAGACAAAGGAGGATAGTTGTCAAACAACCAATCCTTTATCAGAATAACATTAGAGTTAACAGTCCACAGAAAGACAGATCAACAAAGCAAATCTTATCGTCCAAAATGAGAGGGAAACATTTTTATACTCGTGGTTAAAACACCACAAGACTTCTCATAGGGACAGAGATGGTTAAGACGAAATCAAATGGTGTCAGAAATTTATAGATGATTATCAAGAGACAAGAGACAATTAACAGAAGGTATCAAATGCTTATCAAAAGCAGAAGACAAATAACAGAAGGTGTCAAGTACGTCATCGCCAAGGAGATTTTTAGAATGCCCGAAGAGGCATCAAAATGATTAACAGAAGGATCAGAGGTCAGAGTCGGACTCTACAGACAAGGATCAAATAGTGTCAGGCCATATTATGCAGTTCTCAATGCCTTCCAGATTTATTTAATTCTCAAATCTTGGGTAGTGCAAAGCATAAGCTTTCAATTTCTAAAAGTGATCTTAACAGTCTTAAATCAAAAGCAGGGCACGAATCAGAGTGATGCGGAAGCAAAATACTTAAACAAACGCCTTATAGTCTACCCATTCCTCACTGGTCAAAACTTAAGTTCATATCAAGAAATCCTAAAGCAAGTTCTCAGGGTGTTCTCCTATGTTCTTATAGTGGAAGCCTAATGGTCCAGAACTCACAGGTCAAGGGTAAATGTATTACGAGTCGCAGCCTGTCGCTCTGATACCATAAATTGTAACACCCCGACCCGACAAGGGTAGAGATGTCACAACAATGGTGACATATCAGAAACATACACAAGCATACAATCTTCAATAATACAAAGGAATACAAAGGTTACAAGAAATTACAAGGAAATACAAAATTTACAGAGGAATAAATACTAAGTCTGAAAATATAAATTCTTCAGGTCATCTCTATAACAAAATAACTATCACAGTGTGGTCTTCTAAGTCCAATGGTACTCTCCACTCATACCCAGCTTCCTACTAAAAACCTGCCGCAGGAAAAGAAATGCGGCTGAGCTACGAGAGCTCAGTGAACAGATATAACGGTAACAAAGCAGTAATAAAGAATAGTACAGAATGTCAGAAATATAAGTCATGCAGATATAATCAGAGTTAAAGGATAAATACAGGAGTAAGGATAAAGGATAGGGAATAATAAGTAGGTAAAGGTAAAAGGAAATAGTGCAAGGTATAATAATGGTCAAAGGTAAGTAATGTATATGGTAAAGGTAAACAGTAATCCACCACGAGCCCAGAAACAGAGATATAATATATATAACCATGCCATCATCATCAATCAGAGGGGTGTCCTCTCAGTAACCAGATAATATGAGGGGTGTCCTCATGTATCAAATATATATGGAGTAGCTAGCTCCCAGAGGTTGTGAAAGACGTGTATCGCACACACCATCAGTCACCAGAGATATAACAGATAATATAAACAGTAACAGAAACAGAACAAATCTAGGATGCATCCATATGCCCCAGGTGGCCAGAGTCTACCAATACACACCAGATAAAATAAAGTCAGGGACGGGACAGGTCATCACTCTCCTGCCCTAGAGTCATGCCATCTGTACATCAATGACATGGACATGAAACCCTCATGCCTAGTGAGGTGGCTCGGGTATCAAACCGTGGGTCAAAGGTCAAGTATCATGTCATAAACAGAGGGTCATGTCAAAAGGTTCAGATTATAAGGTCCATGTCAGATGTTACAAAAGTGTATATCAGAGGTTCAGAAATCAGATAGGTTTATACCAGAGTTTATAACAATGTTCAAGTCCAGGTTCAGAAATAGTATATCAGATTAATACTTATATCAAAGTTCAAATTAAGTTTCAAACAAGAGTTTATAACCAGGTTTAGAATAAGGTTCAAATCAACGTTCAATAGGTCATATCAAAGGTCCATAATCAAAAGGTTTATAGATTCATAGAAAAGATTTAATTCAAAGGTTTCATATTAAACTTGTATTTAAAATAATCTTTCAGTGACTTTCATAAAATGATGTTTAGTAAAACCTTTATAAATATAGTCTTTAAAAGAGATTTTCATAAAACCTTTAGTCCTTTAGTGCAGTTCCAATTCAAAAATTGGTATAACATCGTATCCAAAACTTTTCAAAAACATTTTCATATCATTAAGGAAAGTTTCCAATTTCAGTTCTAATGTCAAAATGAATCTTCAGGGTATTCAGAGGTTTGCATATTCAGGTCACAAGGTAATGAGTCAAGTATCAAGGAAAAATTCAGAGTCAGATATCATGTCAGAATCAGAGTGTTATAACAAGTTCATATCAGGAATTATAACAAAGGAAATCATATGAAAGGTTCAAAGTAAAGGGGATCATAGCAATGGCATCAATACAGAAGCTGACAGATCAGAAAAATGAAAGAGATCATGAGAAACCTGTGAGAAGGTTCAGAATATCTGTACCTTATACCGCAAATGAAAACACACAACAGAACAACAAAGGTCGGAAGTAAACTCCATCTTCAGCGGATCTACATGAATTCATGATTGACTTATTAATAGCTTGTTCAATTCAGATTACTTATTTTAGTCGGCTTTCCATTTTTTAGTAACTTTCCTTTTTAGGTAACTTTCCAGAAATAGCAACTTCATTAATTACCAATTTATGGTTTTCTATGCATTAGGTTTAGGCTAGTAAGACCCACCATGTGATGGCAAGTAAAACAACTCAATGCCTTAGTCACTTCTAAATCTGTTGACACACACTCTTTTATATATTTAATACATCAATGTTTCACCGCCTTTTAAAAGTGATATCAATGACCAGATTGTATTTTGATCTAAATGGCATATTGATTTCGTGTGTTACTTACAAAGATTAAGACTGAGTTCACTTGCTCATTTTCAAACCTTTACCAGACATTTAGTTCGAAATACACAGGATACATACCCACACATGTGATCGATCCAAATACCATGCATACAATACCAAGACCATGCATGCGACACCACCACGAACCAACACTCTAATCACACAGGATTTAGGCCACAACTAGTTCAATATTAGACTCACACAATCTTCACTCGAACGATATACACACGCATGATATTCACGAACCAAAACACAACAAGGTGTCTCATAAAATCATAGAACTCACACGTTAGACAACCTAAGGATACATGCCTCATTAAATGATTATAAACTCAGATTCTATGGCTTATTTTAGGGGTTTAATAAGTCGACACAGCTGCAAAAACAAATGACACAAACAGCCCACGATACGAAAACATATCATAAAAGGCGAATAGATGCATGATTTAATGAGGTGTGTTAATGAGTTATTTGTATCACCGATTCATAAGACCATCTTATGTTATATCAAGATCATAAAGTGATAACATGTTGCTGATTTATTCATGTACTCCTGTGATCGTGTATATTTCCTTTTTATCATGTATCGTGTCTATTAAAATAGAGGACAACCCACGATCAGGGATTACCTTAGAGCAGAATAAAGACGACCAAGAGCTGAGAGCTAGAACCAAAATGGACACCACCACGTTCAAAATCAAAACTGCTTCAAATCTTAGAATACCCACGACCACGCCAACGTTACACCACGAACCGGTCACCAATTCTTCTCTAAATTTTGTTCCACTGATTTCTTGGAGAGCACAAAGAACAGCCGACTAGTGTAGTATTTTTAGGGTTTAGTTTGTGAATGTAAACGTGAAATACAGTTTGTGAAGTGGAGGAGCAAATGAAGGAAAATAAAAGGGAGAGTTGACGAATTTAGGTGAGCAAATCAAGGAAGAAATCTTTTAAATTTTTAAAATGGTTTGAGCTTATCACCTCACATCACAACCGTGTATATTGCTTTCCCAATGTAGAGATTTGTTCCCTTGAAACTTGTGGGTATCTTTAGGGTAAGAAGTGCACCATTTTTTTAATAATTAAATTAAGTTAGGATTTTAACTTTGGTTAGTTTGTGATGCAATTAGTTTAGGCTAGTAATTTATATTACTAGGTAATGTTATTTCATAACTCAAAGTTTTAAATGATGCGTGATTTAAGTTCGTACTTAGGTTATAAATTTATAATGTTCTTGTATCATTATGTGAGTTCTTATAAATTCAAAATTAGAGGGGCAAAAATGAGAATTTCAAACGAAGGGAAATTCAGGGTTTTATAGTTTATTTAGTGTCTTTAAAAAGAAACCGTTTTTTTGTGTTTTGGAAACCTTTGTAGAAAGTAGAAGTCATGTACAGTAGTTTGTTTTGTGTGTTTAGGAAGCTTCAATGTAGGTTGACTAATACAAAGTATTGACTTCATCTACTTTGGTCCTTAGCCGAGACTATAAATATGTTATTCCTGTGCTACCTTTATTGGGTTACTAGTAGGTTAGCCACACAAACATTATCCAATGCAAAACACATCCTACTAAAATGATAAAAGATGGATGTATCAACATAAAATTGATCTGGTGTTGCTCATCCATTTATGATTCTTCATTGGTATTTGTCACAATACAAAAACATTATCCAACTCACAAACACATATTCAAGTAAAACAGATCCAAGTATCAAAGATGGAAGAAGTATCAACGATGGATGAACAGAAACCACTTTCAAGTATGAACATAAACTTTCTCTGGTGTTGTTCATCCATTGTTGATTCTTCTTTGCTCTTTGTCAAAATACAGAAACATTATCCAAGTAAGAACGCAATCTGGTTAATTGACTATCGAATAGTCAATTTTCATGTATAATGAAAGTAATGGACTTTGTTAAAGTCAACACTTATAAGTATCTGTATGAACTTGCAACAATAGGTATAAACTGGGTAAAGTGGCAAATGGATACATTTAAACCTCAATTAATCCCACAGACAAACATGAGATGATTTCTTACATAATGAAAATTGGATATATTTCCAAATGCATAAAATTTTGTAGTCTACATAGTTCAGAAACACACATTGTTAAAAGATAGAAAATATTGTCTAGGAATAACATATTCGATGAAAACCATTGTCTTTGAAATACTCAACCAATATTTTTTTGTGGTGAAGCCATCTTTGCTGCTATAATCTTCTTCCTAGTCCACAATTGTTTTGGAGCCACAACAGAAGCAACATCAACTTGACTTCCAGATTCAGGCTGGACCACACTTGCTTCAGAATGACTTTCAGACTGACCACAGGTTTCATGCACATGACTTTGAGATTGAGCATCAGTTTGACATTGAGCTTGTTCATTTGCTTCAAAGTTGTTACCTTTAACCTTTTTCTTCTTCTTTGATGGCACTTTTGGCTGGGATGAAGCTGTTTTTTTGTGACTGATGGGTACTACCTTGACTTCCTATTACACCTCCTTGCCTAAGACATGTTTTCTTGTCGTGTCCAGCATTGCCACAAATACCACAAACTGCACTCCTACTAGACTATGACCACTTACTATCTTTATCATTATCATCATTTTTTGTAAAATCCCTAGTTCTTTTCTTTCATGGCCTACCCAATGGTTTATGATGTTTGGGTGGAAGAATTGTTGTAGGCACATTCGTCTTTTTCCAATGTTGATAACCATTTATGGGCTGGACGTGGTGTTTGTAAGTTTCCTCCCAAGTCTTAAGCAAGTAACATGGATGAACCCATGATTCTACAGATCCTACTTCCATTCCATTGAACCTCATATACCGGTTGGTAGCAAAAACATGTTTACATGGCATACCTGTAAGTTCCCTTCTTCTACAAGTACAAGCCCTAGCTTCAACATACACAAAACACTTATCTCCCCATCCACTAACCTGATACTTATCTCCTTTAGTTTGTAAAACGGTGTACTTATAAGCTTCTTTATTGGGTCAACAATTGACCCAAATGTCCATGACCAAGATTTGAACATAAAATAGCCCAGACACTCACTGACAGAATATCAGTGATCGTCTAACTCACTGATGATCAGTGAGAATGTATCTCCCTGATAAAGGAATGTAGCTCAGACAGCATTCTTCAAAGAGTTGGCAAAGACCAACTGAAGAAGCGCTTTAACTGTTGATCCCAGTTGAGCAATGATCTTGTTAGTTATCTTAGATGTAAATCTAAAACAACAAGTATAGAAACTGTTCTTGAAAACAATATTAAATACTATGCGGAATCTAATGTTTAATCTTATGAAGAATAATGAATGAACACAATTGAATTCTCTCAACAAACACTTCAATATATTAATACGAATACTCAAAAGTATTAGGGTTTACCAAAACCTTGAAGTGATTCGACTCTAACAATGATACGTACGTAATTCTAACCCTAGAACCTCCTTTTATAGACTAAGGAGTTCTTTACAAGAAATGTATAAGTCTAACTAAATGGGATATATACAAAATCCTTTCCATACTTATCTAACCGACTATACATACTTATCACATAAGCAGTAGAATACTAACTCTAGCAGTAGAATCTTTATGCCTAGCAGTAGTATCTACTTAGTGTATTTCCTTGATCTTTTCAGCAACTCCAGCAGTAGTATGAAATACACTAGCAGCAGTATCATTGTAACCAGCAGTAGAATTCACACTCAGTGAATTTTCCATTTAGCACAATAAGCAGTAGTATCTAATCTGAGCAGCAGTATCTCAAAACCCAACAATCCTCCCCTAAACTTGATATTTTCTCCCAAAATCATCAAGTTTCTTTTAAGCTTTAAACCTTCACCAGGAGGATGCTTCCAAACACATACTTCTTCATCTTTCTCCTATAATCTGGCCCATACGGTTGTCTTTGCATCTTTCTGATAAGATCAACTAACATTTGACTCCAACGATCAATGTGAAGCTTAATATCTCCATTCACCATCATATCAAGTGTAGTTTTAGCAAGAGGGTAATCCTTCTCTACCAACATGTAAATCTGAACTCCTCCCCTCGTTACTATGTTGTGAACTCCACATGATTCATACAATCTCCACATAGTCATTTGAGTACTTTTAGCCTGCTCAGTCCAAACTCTGTCTTCAAGATATACTTCAAACATGATCTTTAGATCTCCCCAGAGTACTTTATCCAATTCATATTTTGGCCTTGAATCTCCAAATTTGTTCTTGATTACTTTCCACAAAGTCTCCAAATCTTCTTTATTAAAGTTTCTGAGCATTTGGGAAAATGTCACAAACCTTTGAGATTGTCCACCAGCTCTGTATATCTCCCACCAAGGAGCTTTTCCATCATAACCAGCTTTCCATCCAATGTCAGGAGCTCTTGATTGCAAAGGAACAGTGTCAACAAATGTGTCATCATCATTATCTACCACTCTAGTCATTTGTTGTAAATCATTTGCATCCTTTTCATTATCAACTTTCTCTTCACTTTCATGCTCAGACTCAGAACTCTGCTCTACTATCTTTGATTTATCAACCTTCCTCTTCTTCTTCCATCCAACGGATTTCAAAACTCTTCCTGTTCTTTTGATTCCAGTACCAACACTCTCTTTCTCTTCTTCCTTCACAACTTTTTCTTCTACCTTCTTTTCCACATTATCTTTTTCCTTCTTAATCTCAGTCTCAACCACTTTCTTAGCCTTCTTAAATTCCTTAAATTCATCTTCTGACCCCATAGGCACAAAACTATCAAACTCTTTTTTAGCACTCTCAAACTTCTTTTGAATTGATTCATCAGAAAACCAAGAAAGATGTTTAAGTGTGTATCCTTTCATGTTTTTCAAGCAGTAACACTGAAATTTTCTTATCTGTTTAACAGTTGGTGGTTTGAGCAGTTTCTTTTTTCTTCTCTCAGCAAGATACCATTTCCTTCTTTGTTCTTTGCACTTCTTCATCCACTTAGTTCTTTCTTCTATTGTTTGTGTACCTTGCTCTTCCTGTTTCACCAACTTTGAAAGCTCAACATCAGCATCACACTTTATCCTTTCCTCATCCCAAGCATCAAGAAATTCCTTAGTCTTTGCCTCATCCTCAGCATGCTTTCTTTGTTGTTCAAGAACTCTCTGATTTTCCTCCTCAAACTCAGCAGCTAACTTCCTTGCAGCTTCTTCATTAACCTTTTCTTGTAACTCTTTTGGACAAAACTCAAAGGGTATAGCAGGTTGAGGTTCAGGCTCTTCAACCATTTTGCCTTTACCCTTCCCTGAGTATTGATGTATTTGAGTAGGTTTCTTGGATGGGATAGGTTCTCTAATTGTGACTCCTTTAGCAGATGGTCTAGCAGCAGTCTGTGGTTGTGGTTGTTGTTCAGGTGTTGATTGTGATTTAGGTTGTTGTTGTAGTTATGGTTGTTTTGGTGTTGATGATTTTGTAGACTTAAGTTGTAGTATTACCTTAGCCAGACTAACATCATCATCCAATTCCTCAGCAGTAGAAACTTTGACACCAGCAGTAAAATCTTTCTCTGGTTCAGCAGCAGCTTCTTTTTCACTAGCAGTAGAAAGATTTACACCAGCAGTAGAATCTTCCTTAGCCATTTTCCACTATCACCAGTAGCAGATTCAACTTGAAATTTTTCAACACTTTTACCAACAGCAGAACTATCTTGAACTTGAGAATTAGAATCTCCCAAGCCTTTGATTGACTCCACCATTACTTCTGAAGCTTAAACAAGCTGCTCAGCATCCAAATTTTTCAATTTGTCCCCAATCTGCTCCTTTTTCCCTTTTTCCAAAGCCACTTCATTACCATCTTGGTCTTTAACCACAAAGTCATCATTTTCACCACTATCCATATCTATATCCACATTTTCATTACCCACATTCTCTGCAGCAACACTTTCAACATGAGTCTCAGCCTCCCCTGAAGTCTTTGTCTCATTCCTCCCCTGTTTGGGAGCATCCTCTGTCACAACTCGTAATTTCAGGTCATTTTCCAAACCCTGACAATTTACTATTCATGAGTTACTATTTAGCATTCACTATTCACCGATCACTATTCATCATTTCACTATTCATCATTTTTGAAGTCAGTTTGAGAATTTGAGAAGTCAAAAATTTTACTATTCACGTGACACTATTCATTCCGGAAGGGAAATCACTATTCATGGGCATCATTCATCATGTCGTAAACTTGGTTTACGGGTACTCAAATGCGCGTAACTAGTTAGGTTTAGCTGTGTATTCATGCATCATCAGTAAAGGCATATCATACAGAATAGAGTAGTCTGCATATCATCAGTAACATCATTATCATATCAGTTCATGCATGGGTTTGTGTGATTTTCATTAACGTATGCTTAATTGTTTAATTAACGTTACCACTCAGTCATTTCTACTAACATTATACCCAATACTCCCGACTATGATCCTAATACATTTTCAAACTGATTATAATGATATTGAGATTATATTATTACCTTACCCGGTGTTTTTAAACCAATTGCTATATTTTACGTTAGGAGCTTAAAACTCCGTCGGTTTACGAAATTTCAACCCGATTATCATTCTAACACCCGATTCATGCAAGGAATAACATTTTACAATTTTTACAACTTCGTCGTACTTTATTTCACCTCGTCAAGATTTATTTCTAGTTAACTCGGTACACGATAACACCTAATGTATACCTAAAACTAACAAAATCTAACTAAATGGAGACAAGTGCCTTAATTAACATCAAATCCATCTCATTTCACCCACATGTGCCCCCCCCCCCCCCATTAGCCACCCTAACCATCTAAAATACTTGAGTTCAAAGACTATAATTTAATGCAAGATTCCATGTGTTTTCTTATTTATTTACCATAACAATGCACTAGCTAAATTTCACTAGCAAAAACTCCATATTTTCTCTCTTTTCTTCCTTCTTGTTCGGCCAATACCAAGAACCCAAGAACCATTCACTCATTTTTGAAGTTCAAGTATTAAACAAGCTCTAATTTCATTCTTAGTTAGGGTTTTGTGATAAAAACCCTAGGTTATTATACATTTTCTCATCAAATCTCTCCAATATTGCAAGTAAGCTTCAAGAACATCTCTTTGATCATTTCATACTTTCATTTACTTCATATGATTATGTATTTTCAAGTTATACTAGTTAATCATGCAAGTTACTTATGTTTTAGATACCACTTTGCACATAAACTATCTTTAACACTAGATCTATAAGTTTCACTAGTGATCTCATGAAATCCACCAAGGTTGGTGATTTTTAGGACCCCATGACACCCTAAGAAGGTGTATGGTAGGATTTGCGAACTTGTGGAGTTGATTTGAAGTGGTATGATCAAGTTTAGAACCAAGAAAATGAGTTTTAACAAGTATAGATAAGGTTCTGTCCAAAAACGTGTAAACTGGAAAACACAGAAACTTTTGAACTATTTTGGCCTTCATATTCAGAAATTTCTTTCAAAAACGAAACCGTGGCCGCAAGAATCACTAAAAACCGACTTATAACGAAGGATATATGATTTTTCAAAGTTAGACGACGAAAACTAATTTTCTGAAAAATTAGTTGCTGATCGCCGAGATTCAAAGGACAAAACGAGGCATTAGACGTGATCTAGATGACCCGACCTACTGAGATTATGTTAGTTCATGTTTATACGAAGCCGTGGATGTAAAGAACGTAGAAAACAAGCTTATAACGACCGAGATACACACGTTTGAAGCCCGACGTACCATGTTTATTTTGACAGCCACTAATAGAAAGTGTTTTAAGTATAAAAACTAGTATTTTTGCGAGGCATAACATTGATAACCGATTTTCTAATTGATCGAGGCGTGTACAATCAAAAGTTAAATGAAACGACATTAATACATTGTTACAAGGTTTTCAAAAACGTCGAGTGATTCCTCCCAAACTAGTTATCTTTTATTTCTCTATCACACAAGTCAACCACTTGTGAATGGTCAACCGTAATAAATGATAAAAGGCAAACAGTCTCAGAACGAATACTCGTGTGTAGTGTGAAACCAGGCAAGTGATCACCCGGATCGTTTCCCAACGAGGTGTGAATGGAAAACTGTGAAAAGCTTTGGATTAGAGTGATTGATGAATCAGATATTTTTGATTTTTGCTTTTTTATCTATTGAACAATTTAAATATACAAAACAAATGTAACGCGATTTAAAATTAAACTACAAACGCGCAACAGGAAAGCTAAAACGGGACAAAAACTAAAATTTATGAAATTTAAAACCTAAAAATGTAAAATTACTTAAAACTTAATTAAAAACTTAAATTATATTTTTCTACACTTTTTATTTAATTATTATTAATTATTAATTATTTAATTACTTATTAAACTAATTAAATTTATAAAAAATACTAAATGAGCAAAGAAAAATCTAAAACTTTTTCTAAAAATATTATAAGATGAGAAAAAGCTAAGAAAATTATAAAAATGAAAATTACTTAATTAAAATTTAAAAAGATAAATTCTATTAAATAGAAGCTATCACTTTATTTCTATTTTTGATTTTCTTAAGGTCTAAAAATATTTTTTTATTTTTCCTAGATTAAAAATGACAAAAGAAAATTATGAAAATTGGATTTATATTTTTCTGATTATTTTTCTATTTATTATGATTTAATTACTATTATAAACTAATTAAAAAGATTAAAAATATTAAATGACTTAGGAAAATTATGAAAAATTACAGATAAGTTTAAATTAATATTAGAAAGATAAGAAAAATAAAAGTGAAATTAGTTAAGCCTGATAAGCAGATTTGGGCTAATAAGCAGTTTGCTAATAAGCCCAAATTAAGCTAATAAGCACAAAAATTAATCAAATGCTCAGGACTAACTTAAACAACTACATTAAGCACAAAACAAATTAAAAAGCACAACTAAGGACAATAGGCAAGCCAAATAAGCACTTGGCAGTTGGCTTGGAAGCTTTTTAGAACCTAGGATTTTTCAAATGAAGCTATAGGCTAGAAGATAAGCTATGAGCTGATGAAATAAGCTAATAGGGACTGAGACACACCTGAATGACTTATAGGGACTAGAAAGAGAGGCTTGATAAGCCAGAAAAAGCTCAAAAGAGCTTATGCTCTTTTTGGTCTGCTGATGTGCAGGCCTGCACAGGGCAAAATGGCCTGTTTTGCAGGCTTAATTTAAAGGTCTTGTGGACTTCTAAAAATCTTGCAAAAAATTCTTAAGATAGGTGAGCTGGGTGACTATCTAAGTCCAGAAAATCAGATCATGAGAGCTTATGGTGTGAAAATTAAAAATCAAGGAAAATCCTTGAAAACCACAAAATCTGTTTTAAGTTTCTGAGTATGCAGGTTTCTAAGAAACTTTGTCTAGGCTATGGGTGACTTAACCAGGCTTTGGTGAATGACTATATGGACTAAGTGAAGTGCAAAGATGGCAAAGTTAATGGCCAAAACAGCTTATGGCTGCTAATGGCTTGTTTGACTGTTTTGTTGACTGAGATTCACAAGGACCATGTAAAACTGCATAAGCAACCAATCTGGCTATCTAGAACTTAATATTAGCTTATTATGGCTTATTTATGCTGGAACAAAGTTGAGATAAGTGCACATGTACAGTACACTATTGTTTGGCCTGTGTGACTGCCTAAATCCAAACACTCCTTTGTGGGGTCTGTTTTGGATTTAGCACATGAAACAAAATTTTAAAAACTATAAGTCTATATTTTTCTGATTAAATAACTTATTTAAACTCTAATAATCAACTTTTAAAACAAAATTAAGCAACTAACTAAGCTATGCTATATGTGACTGATTTTGGTCTTTCTAAGTTTTTAAGAAAAATTAAGAACAAGCTATTAACTACTAATTATACTTAATGAAATACTCTTAGAAACTAGCAAAAAGTATAAAACAACAGGAATAAGCTACTTATAAGCACTTATACAATAATTTGGATTTTAATGCTAAAAAGCTAAAAAGCTTACAACTGATATTGTGGCTATTTGGATAGCATGAACAGATCAGAACCAACCTAGCTTGTTCACACAAGCTAGAAAACCCAAGAAAACTCTCCTGATCAGCTTATTCACCAAAAATAGCTTATTAGCTTCAATGGTTGACTTCTGTTGACTTTCTTCAAAATTCAAGTTCAAGACAGCTAATTAACTATATAAGCTTACAACAGGCTATGTTAAGCTTGTATAAGCTTATAGCAATGGTGTGAGAGCTTATGAGAGCTTATGAATAGGATTTGAGCTTATTGAGCTTAACAGTGAGCTATGAAACTGAGAACAACTGAAATTATTAATACAAGAGTTTAAAATAAGATTACTTTCATTTCATTTAACATATCTTACAACTGAGAATGGAAAATTACAACTATTGACTACTGATATTAAAAATACGATTCTACTTAATTAGCTACTTGGTTTTTATGAGCTACATTGCTTCTATTTATACAAAATTAAAATGGGAAACCCTAAGTCATCATCTCTGATCAAATCCCATCCATTGAATTGCTCCAATTTAATCTCCTTCGTCCATATTAGCTTTTGGCGGGAAAAATGGAAAAGTGGTAAACCCACTATCTCTGACTGTTGGGGAGAAGGAAGATGCATTAATTGCATTTGGCAATGTTAGGTAGTGTGTTTGGAGGGGGAATGATGTGGTGAGACAGCTGTGGAAAATGGCTAGGTGGGGGGTGATGACTGGTTATTGTTTGGCGGTTCGAAGGAAGAGGATAAGAAGTTTGACCGAAGTCAAACTTTTTATCTTAATAAAAGGGTGGGTCGGGTTTATTTATGATTTGGGCTTGGGTTATTGTTGTGGGCTGGGAATTTGGGTTTAGTAAATGGGATAAGGGTTGGGTTGTATTTGGATTTTATTTTTGGGTTAAGGTTAGTGTTGGATCCGGATTTTGGTTTAAATAAGCATAGGGACCAAACTTGTAATTTCTGCATAGTTGAGGGGCTGAGTTGTCAACTTCCAAACTATCTTCAAGGGACTAAACCTGCCATAAAACAATTACACAAGGACCAAAGTTGTATTTTTTTAGCATTTTATAAACTTTAGGGACCTAATATGTAAATTTGGATTTTAGAGGGACTTGTTTTGTAAATTCCCAAAAGCTATCAATAAAGTTCCAAATTGTAAGTTCATGCATAGTACAAGGGTATTTTGTGAAATTTCAAGTTTTATAATACCCAGGGACCATTTTTGCCAATTTTGATACTTGAGGGGTAAAAGTTGCCATTTTGTGTAAACTTTTATCCAGGGATTATTTGTAAACAAGTTTGACTTCCCAAGGACTTAAGTTGACTTTTCTTCCTTTTTAAACTTTCAGGGACTAGTTTTGACAATTTGTGAAACTCCAGGGACTGAAAATGACAATTGTGTAAACTTTGTGTGTTTTTCACTTGTTTTTCAATCTTTTGTACCTGAATCACATAAAAAAACACATTTTCATGATATTTGTACCATTTTGTGAGTCATTTGTGTGTTTTTGGTTGTTTTGTGGGTTTAATCAATACTAAATATATGTGTATTTAGACACATATCATCGAGTTTGATCACTAACACTTAACGTGCAATATTTCACGACTAGTTTTACAAGGCCATTTTGGGCATATTTTCACAAGTTAAGGAAAATATTAAATCGCGACGAAAATATTATATTTTGCTGATAGAACACCAAACGAGGATCGTGGAGTACCGTTTCAACATATTTATCCGAAAAGTAGTTTATAACTTAACGAGTCGTCAAAGGTGTATTTTTCGTCGATAAACGTTATTTTCAAAACTAACAAGTGGTATCGTTAACATACGTATTTGCATGTGTTGCATTGTATCATTGCTTACATTGGATCATATAATTCATAATAGGTCGCGGTTAGAGACCGAGCTTTATTTCATCACATCCATCATTGTCATTGTTGCTATATCATATCAGGTGAGTTTTCATAGCCCCGTTTTAAATTGTTTATTGATTTCTAAACTCTTGGGGGAGAATACATTGCACCATTTTTATATGCGGACCAAAGTATCCAAACTCATTACATTGCTTAAGTTACATCATTGCCCAGATTTAAAGTCCCCTTTATTATCATGAACCGTTAATTGTTAGCAAGCGAGAGTGAGTGAATAGATCTATTGAGGGTGACTCCTCCGTTCGGGTTGGTAGCGCCAACTTGTCAAACGAACGCATTTCATTTCTGTCATATTAGAGTGATTGGCAAACACTCAGTTGGGCATTTCATTAAGTCTAGCTTCGGGGTCATGAGCTTAAGAGCTAATGTATCATTTTTATGTGGCATGGTTTTGTCATACACTTTATACTTGTGGTATCCGTACAACATATCATTTACATAAACCTATGATCTCACCAACATTTTTGTTGACCATTTTAGCAATGTATTTTCAGGTAATTGAGGTATCGCATGTTGGTTTGCATAAGGACATATCATGGAGTCGCGGAGTCGACGCGTCTCCCTTTATATTTTATGCACTTATCCATCGTTTGAATTGTATGAACTTGTTTTCTGAAAACTTGTTTCACCTTTTGGGACCTAGCTTTGTAACTCTGAATGTTTTTAAATAATCAAACGATGTATTTTCTAAACAACACTTTAGGTCGTTCAATATAACTGCAACTTTGGTGCTATGACCAGTCATGCCCTCGAATGCTTCATTCCGCTGCAAGTCACGAAATTTGGGGGTGTGACAGATTGGTATCAGAGCAACGGTTATAGCGAACTAGGTTGTCCATTATATCCTAGACTATAACTAAACCATCATAGCATCTCATCATTGTAGCATAAGTGCATATTCATTATATCACATGTAGTGATTACGATTTCATACATATATCATTTCATCATAACTCACATTATGTAAATGTTTATTTACTTTTATTTCACATCTATTGTCACAGTGATGTCTTCGGATTCACACCCTATTGTTATCTCATCGGACTCTGAGTCAAACGATATTTCCTCACTACCCTCCATCGTACTAGAGTCGGTTACATCATCCTCACTACCCCCTATCATTTTGTCATCAGTGGAGCCTACTCCACAGTCTTCACCTGTGATGTCAGAGGCTGAGACAGAACCCTTTGAGGAGGGGGAAGTCGTGCCTACCCCACCACTGTCACCTGTGATCCGTCGTGGTCCCAGAGTTGTTCCAGTTATCCATCCAGGAGAGTTTGTACCCTATGGTCGAGTTTACCGTACATATCCAGGTGGGCCGCGCATGAAGCGCACTGCTGCTAAGCGGGTCCATCATCTCACTGTCAGGTCACCAGCTGCATTTGTATCCCTACCACCACCATCATCACTTACTTCATCTCATCCACTCCGTCGCCGCTTGACAGCGAGGAGGAGTGTGGCATTCAGTACACCATCACCATTATCACCATTACCATCCTTATCATCATTGTCTCCACCATTGCCATCCCTATCAACACCAGTTCATACCAGAGATCCTACTCCTATGTCAGACCTACCGCTCAAGAAGCGGGCACGTCTTGATATTCCATCACCAGATACTTCAGGTGCCGCAGAGACAACACCACACAGCAAGTTCGAGGTTGGTGAGAGCTCGAGGGCTGCTGCTGATAGACTACTTACTGCTGCTACACTTAACTCGAGACTAGACCAGCTATAGGGACAGATTGACAGGGTAGTAGGTTATGTGGAGGAGATACCAGTGAGCCGTATCGAGGCTATAGAGGAGGAGGTCGAGGGACTAGTCACTGGCAGAGTTGCTATAGATATTTCATATCAGGGATTGGAGTCCCGACAGCTAGAGAGTTCTGAGCGTATTACCCAGTTGAGGCAGGAGATGCCTGAGTTGTTCGACAGGGCACAGATGTCCCAGGATGAGCATCATCGCCAGGCCGGCGAGTTAGCTTTAGTTCAGGCTAGGATGTCTGCATCAGAGACTAGGGAGACTGATCTTCAGCTTCGAGTTCAGCACCTAGAGGAGATTGTTGTTGCTATGTCTAGGGATCTTCAGAGGATCTTTCGTAGGCTAGATGGAGCACCCGGAGGAGGTGCCTAGTGTTAGACTTTTATCATGTAGCTTGTACATTATTATCCTAGTCCCAGGGTGTGGGACATAGTTAGGACTTGTTGTCTTTTGCTTGTAGTACAAACAAATATATCAAGTGTGACTCTACTATGCAGGATTTTCGTTGTGTTATTTTATGATATCGG
The DNA here is from genome assembly GCA_021014915.2 of Artemisia tridentata subsp. tridentata. NCBI lineage: Eukaryota > Viridiplantae > Streptophyta > Magnoliopsida > Asterales > Asteraceae > Artemisia > Artemisia tridentata. The sequence goes on along the minus strand of CP139506.1, from coordinate 205,466,086 downwards.
TCTGCGTAACCGAAATTTTCATGTATTATATTCATGTGCGTTGTGATTATATTTATGATGTTTCGTTGTGGTTTCATTGTATTGATACATGTTGTGGTTGTATTTATACATGCTGTGGTTGTATACACATGTTGTGGTTGTATATATTGTGTATGATGATCGTTTTCTATTGTGGATTCTCATTGTTGTTATCTTTTGTGATTGTGAAGAATTATGCCACCCAAAAGAGCCACTACTGCTATGATACCCGCCGAGATTAGAAAGCTTGTTGCCGACAGTATTGAGGCAGCATTGGTTACAGAAAGAGCTACCGTAGCTGCAGCTGCTGCTGAAGCCACTTCGCGGGCAGAAACCGCGGAAGCCGCAGGAACAAATACCAATGGTACAAATGGTCGTAAGTGTACGTACAAAGATTTCAAGAGTGGTGATCCGGAAAAATTCAAAGGCACTGAAGGGGCCACTGCCATGATCCGATGGTTTGAAAAGACAGAATCAGTATTCCTTCTATGCAACTGTCCGGAGGACAGCAAGGTAAAGTTTACTACTAGTACACTCGTTGGGGAAGCTATGTCATGGTGGAATTCGTATGCAAAGCCCATGGGAATGGAGAATGCTCACAAGCTTACATGGGACGAATTCAAGAAGTTGCTGACAAAGAAGTTTTGCCCACAAACAGAAGTGAAAAAGATGGAAACAGAGTTTTATGAGCTAGTGACAGCAGATAATGATATTGAGGCATATATCAGGAGGTTTCAGGAATTGGCAGCATTATGTCCGACAATGGTTCCGGACACTGAGAAGCTATTAGAGAATTTCATTAGAGGATTACCTCACAACATCCGTAGAGATGTGATTTCTTTTGACCCGCAAACATTGGATGAGGCAATCAGAATGTCTCAGAAACTCATGGCTCAGATAGTGAAGAAAGAAACTACTTCAAACAGCAACAACAGCAACACCAACAGTAACCATAACTACAACAACCGTAACTCCAACAACATCTACCGAAACAACAACAATAACAACAACTGAAATAATTCCAATAACAACAACAACAATAAAAGAAATAGGGATAACAACCAGAGTAGCAATGTTACTCAACCACCACCCAAGAGACAGGAAACTGCAAAGGCCTATGTTGCAGGTCCAGCTGAGAAAAGAGGTTACAATGGTACTTTACCCAAGTGCAACAAATGTCAAACCCATCATAACCCCGAAAATTGTCCAAATCCTTGTGGAAACTGTAAGAAAGTTGGTTATTCGACCAGGGATTGCAAAGCTCCGATTGTGGTTGATAATCAGAAACCCCCAGCAACATGCTTTGGTTCTGGAGAAGTCGGACACTTCAAGAATAACTGTCCGAAGGGAAAGAATCAGGGAAACAATAACCAAGGTGGAACAGCTAGAGGAAGAGCTTATGTCCTTGGAGGAGAAGATGTCAGGGAGGACCCGAATGTCGTTACGGGTACGCTCCTCATTAACAATCGTTATGCATCCATACTATTTGATTCAGGAGCCGATAGAAGTTTTGTTTCTACTGCATTTGCACCATTACTCAACATTGAACCAACCGCATTAGACACTCCATATCACATTGAACTAGCTAACGGTAGCTTAGTTGGCACCGACACGATCATTCGTGGTTGCACTCTCAATTTTCTTAATCACCTGTTCAATATAGATCTCATGCCAGTTGAACTTGGAAGTTTCGACATTGTCATTGGTATGGATTGGTTATCTCGACATCATGCCAGAATTATCTGTGATGAAAAAGTTGTTCATCTTCCTTATGATGGCGAAACATTGGTCGTTCGCGGAGAACGCAGTGGGACTAGACTCAACATCATCTCGTGCATTAAAACAAAGAAATACATAAAGAAGGGTTGTTATGCATTCTTGGCTCATATCACAGAAAAGAATTTGGAAGAGAAGCGACTTGAGGATGTGCCAACGGTTAAAGATTTTCCAGAAGTCTTTTCTGAAGACTTACCAGGACTTCCACCTACTCGCCAAGTCGAATTTCAGATTGACTTAGTGCCGGGAGCTGCACCAGTTGCGCGAGCACCTTATCGACTTGCACCCTCAGAAATGCAAGAGTTGTCGAACCAATTGCAAGAGCTCTTGGATAAAGGATTCATTAGGCCGAGTTCCTCGCCTTGGGGAGCGCTGGTTTTGTTTCTAAAGAAGAAAGATGGATCTTTCAGAATGGGCATTGATTATCGAGAGCTAAACAAATTAACGGTGAAGAATCGTTATCCACTTCCCAGGATCGACGATTTGTTTGATCAGTTGCAAGGTTCCAGTTACTACTCCAAGATCGACTTGAGATCGGGTTACCATCAGCTTAAGGTTCGGGAGGGAGATATCTCGAAGACAGCATTCAGAACACGCTATGGCCATTATGAATTTCAGGTAATGCCGTTCGGACTAACCAACGCACCAGCTGTGTTCATGGATCTCATGAACAGGCTGTGCAAGCCATATCTGGATAAGTTTGTGATCGTATTCATTGACGATATCTTGATTTACTCAAGGAGTGAAGAAGAGCACCGAGAACACCTCGGAACAATTTTAGAGCTGCTCAAGAAAGAGAAACTGTACACCAAATTCTCAAAGTGTGATTTTTGGATCCGCAGAGTACAATTTCTTGGTCACGTCATTGATAGTCAAGGACTACAGGTTTATCCAGCAAAGATTGAGGCAGTTAAAGACTGGGCAACACCAAAAACTCCCACAGAAATTCGTCAATTCTTAGGACTTGTCGGGTATTACAGAAGGTTCATTGAAGGGTTTTCCAAGATAGCTAAGCCGCTGACCAAGTTGACACAAAAGAACCAGAAGTACGATTGGGGAGAAAAGCAAGAGACCGCTTTTCAGTTATTGAAATAGAAACTTTGCAGCGCGCCAATTTTGTCATTGCCAGAAGGGATTGAAAACTTCATGGTATATTGTGATGCTTCACACAAAGGACTTGGGGCAGTGCTAACGCAAAACGAGAAAGTGATAGCTTATGCATCTCGTCAGCTTAAGAAGCATGAGAAGAACTACACTACTCATGACTTAGAGTTGGGTGCCGTGGTTTTCGCACTCAAGATTTGGAGGCATTATCTTTACGGAACAAAGTGTGTAGTATTTACAGACCACAAAAGCTTACAGTACATTCTTGATCAGAAGGAACTTAACATGAGGCAACGTCGTTGGTTGGAACTGCTTAGTGATTACGACTGTGAAATCAGATATCACCCAGGAAAAGCCAATGTTGTGGCAGATGCACTCAGTCGGAAAGAGAGACTCAAGCCTTTGAGAGTCAGATCATTGGGAATGACTATCATTTCACCACTACCATCAAAGATCCTCGAGGCCCAATTCGAGGCACTCAAGGAAGAAAACCTACCAAGTGAAACACTCAAGGAAATGCAAGATAATGCAAACGGTTTAGTAAGGAGATCAGATGGAACATTATGCTTCAAGGATAGAAGCTGGATACCTCTTTATGGTGGAATACGAGAGTTGATTATGCACGAATCACACAAGTCGAAGTACTCCATTCATCCAGGTTCTGATAAGATGTATCAGGATCTCAAAAAGCTTTATTGGTGGCCAAATATGAAAGCAGAGATAGCTACGTACGTCAGCAAATGTCTTACTTGTGCTAAAGTGAAAGCCGAGTACCAGAAGCCATCAGGATTACTTCAGCAACCGGAAATTCCACAGTGGAAGTGGGAACGCATTACAATGGACTTTGTCACTAAACTTCCCAAAACATCAGGAGGTTACGATGCTATTTGGTTAATAGTTGATCGTCTCACCAAGTCAGCCCATTTCATTCCAATCAAAGAGACTTATATTATGGATCAGCTCACTAGACTTTACGTCAAGGAAATAGTTTCAAGGCACGGTGCACCAATTTCCATCATTTTTGACAGAGACAGTCGCTTTACTTCAAACTTTTGGGAGTCATTGCAAGATTCATTTGGGACTAAATTAGACATGAGTACCGCCTACCATCCTCAGACCGATGGTCAGAGCGAGAGAACGATTCAGACATTGGAAGACATGCTCAGAGCATGTGTCATTGACTTTGGAAACGGCTGGGCTAACCATTTGCCATTGATCGAGTTCTCTTACAATAACAGTTATCACTCGAGCATAAAAGCCGCACCATTCGAGGCACTCTACGGTCGAAAGTTCCGGTCTCCAGTTTGTTGGGCCGAAGTTGGTGATGTACAGCTAACTGGTCCAGAGTTGGTCAGAGAAACAACAGAAAAGATAGTCCATATTCGAGAAAGACTCAAAACAGCTAGAAGCCGACAGAAAAGTTACGCCGATGTTCGACGCAAACCATTAGAATTTCAGGTTGGAGACAAAGTCATGTAGAAAGTCTCGCCTTGAAAGGGCGTGATACGATTGGGGAAACGCGGGAAGTTAAACCTGAGATACATTGGGCCGTTCAAGATTTTGGAAAGGATTGGTCCGGTAGCATACAGGCTTGAGCTTCTGTTAGAGCTCAGCAATGTACATAACACGTTTCATGTCTCAAACCTCAAGAAATGTCTTTCAGACGAAATGCTCGTAATCCTAATGGAAGAAATTCAGATCGATGATAAGATTAACTTTGTGGAGGAACCAGCATAAATCATGGACCGAGAGGTCAAACAGTTGAAGCAAAGTCGAATTCCTATCGTCAAAGTTCGCTGGAATTCTCGCAGAGGTCCTGAGTTTACTTGGGAACGGGAAGACCAGATGCGACTCAAATACCCACATCTTTTCACCGAGACCACTCCAGAGACCAACATCAGCTGAATTCAGGGACTAAATTCCTTTTAGGGTGGTCGACTGTCACAACTCGTAATTTCAGGTCATTTTCCAAACCCCGACAATTTACTATTCATGAGTTACTATTCATCATTCACTATTCACTGATCACTATTCATCATTTCACTATTCATCATTTTTGAATTCAGTTTGAGAATTTGAGAAGTCATCAAAAAATTTACTTTTCACGTGACACTATTCATTCCCGGAGGGAAATCACTATTCATGGGCATCATTCATCATTTCATAAACTAGG